>CM073427.1:54464623-54687123 GCA_037114965.1 Monochamus alternatus | reverse complement strand
CTTAAACCATTCCATTTTTTTTTAAATATATTTATTTATTATGCAACAATTGCTATTAATATTTTAGTATCCTATTACCATTTATCAGTTATCTCCTTAATATTTCCTCAAATTGAAATACCATCGTTAATAATATATCTCTTGGCGGCAAAATAGTTATTTTAAGAAACGATTCTAAACTGTTGCCATCCTTTCACGCTGAATACCAAACATTCAGTCTTTAAAGTACACGAATTAACCGAAATCTTTTATCGGTTTTTAAGGAGACAGACATGTAGTGGGTGAAACTGACGATCGGTGAATTCCAGATGACATAATTATCATCACATGTTTTGTTTCATTACAAACTAGAAGCCTCATTTTCAGATGTTTAAAAGACTCTCCCCTTTGTGTAAGCCTTGAACAGCTGCATTTCGTAGGTGTCAAAATCATTTCCTAAAATATTAAAATAAAGATGCATTGATATTTAGTAGTACAATGCCAAAATAATATCTACTATTAAGTACTAAAAATACTTATTGCAATATTATTTTAAACAATTTAAAATATGTATTTACCTACATAAACTATTTTTCTTGTTTTTGCATTCATCAGTCTAAAATTAATATATTTGTATTTAGTATTGTAAGTTATAATACATAGTTGCCCTTGAGAGAGATGAATCAAACTTTTTTTAACACACTGATAATAAATATAGATTTATACATTTTGAATAAATCAAAGTAACATTTCTTAAAATTATTAAAAAATATTATTTCTTTGAGTAATGCCAAGTTAAAAATATGGTAAACATGAATTTAAAATAAAATCCGTAATAGATATATGATGTTCAAATTTAAGAGACACAACTTGATTTTTACTCTGTCATCGTCAACGCACGCCAAGATGCAGCGAGGCTTTTGAGGAGTCTCCACTGAAGAAGCCGACAGTGAAGAGTGATGAAACGTTTAAAGGAAGAAAGGTTGCTACGGAATGTCTCAGAAGACCATCCTTGCCCGAGAAGCGGTTCTGATCGTAGTAGTCGTAATACCAAAAATAGAACCTCACATCAATATATTAACCGACCCAAGGGTTTTCGATCAACCTCCACGGAGCTTAGTCCAAGAACAACAGGGGCAGTTCAAATGTTCCCAGCTAAAACTAAAGAAATCGTCACTAATTTCAAAACAGGACTCCGGCCAAGGCCATGAAATAACAACACGAAACACTAGTAGATTAAATAACCAAGAATTGTTCTGTTAAGATGATTTTCAAATATTCCCAACTTTCATTACGTTGACGGCTTGCGAATGGATGCTATTGGCAAGAATTTATAAAAGTGTCTATTGTTTCAAAAATTACAAATATCTAATATTATCTATTATTGCCCCCAGCTAGAACTGAGTCCACTCTTTAAATTGTCATATTAATTTATTTGCAGATAATGCACTTTCATGTGTGTAAATTATAAAAATAAATGATTTATTTAAGATATGTATACGTGATGTGGTCTATCTATATCAATGTAGTGGGTACTGGATATTCAATGCTGCTTAGATTCACCACAATCAGAGAGCGTTCCACTAAACTGTGGGTACTGGGAACCAGCATTAAATTACACCTAAAAAAACCTATAGCAAACAGCTACGATTAGACGTCAGCGGTGCCACCACGCATATAACAGATTTCAATCTTGTTAACTAACTAATTTAGAGTCATTTGGAAAAAAAACAAAATATTTTGTTAAACATAGTAGCTTTGGATAGAAATAAGTCAAGTTTAATCGTTAATCTTTAACTTCAGATTAAGTGCTA
Organism: Monochamus alternatus; assembly: GCA_037114965.1. Lineage (NCBI taxonomy): Eukaryota > Metazoa > Arthropoda > Insecta > Coleoptera > Cerambycidae > Monochamus > Monochamus alternatus. The sequence continues at coordinate 54,685,330 of CM073427.1, read as the reverse complement.
TCATTTTTACTACATTGTTTAAAAACACCTTGTATATATGTCTTCTCAGAACAGTATTAATTTAATATCATAGACCACGATGTTCTAATATTTGTGAGTGATAGTTTAACTTATCTGTGTATTATTGCATTTTTGTAGTTAACCATTTATTTAAACTAATTTTAGATTATTTGTTATCTCAATCTTGAAAATCAAATGCTTATGGTATGTAACCAACTTTTATCTAGATAGTGTTTTGTAGTTTTACCATTCATCTGGGAGAAAAAGTTACCTTTTTAGGTCATTGTTTATTCAGTATACTCTGCAAGGACCACTTACCAAGCGATATTCAGTATATAGAAATAGCCAATAGATGTCATTAAAATATCATCATGCTCACTTGAATTAATCGAGAAAAAGTGACCAGAAAGTACGTCAACAATATTTGGTATTTGGTCACAGATTCCTAGATTCAAAATAGATCTATTGGAGCCAACTTAGTTATATCCTAAATTGCTTCGCTACATTAAGAGTTAATTGAATTTATATAAACAGATAGGTATATAAAAACCAATAATTATGTAAATCTACAATGGTATTAATCATATTAAATAAATAATATAATAATTCGGTATGAATAATTCTTTAAATAGTCTCCATACTGCTACATATTAAAACCAAAAACATTTAGGCTCCCCATACTCCGCAGGTGCACGAATGCAACAAATTGTTAACCTCATTAAATCTAGCCAAGTGCTGCTCGTTTACTACTCGGCCACTTTAAAACAGACACACATGAATGGAAGAAAGCCTACTTGAGAGTTAATTTAATGTAATGGGTAAATGGTTGAGAGTTCAATCTGGGGTCTCCGAGGTGGTAAGCATTTGTTTCAGGCAGTCAGTCTTAAGTCATCGCAGAGCACTGGTAGACGTCTTTCACTGTCTGTATGTTCCTGATGACTGGCCGTTGGCCGTTGGTTAGTGATTACTCCTACTCTTCAGCAAATAACTGACTAGATTCCACAGATATCGTTCCGTGAAAATTATGACTCAGTCGAGTCGATTGTTGGAATACCTAACTTCTACCTCCAATTTACCTCGACAGCGGCAGTTCAGTAGTAAAGCAAACGCGGCCACGTAAATTCTTTATTTGACTGCTGTAAATAATATAGTAAAAGCAAACGCCACTTCCGTTTACTATTTACTATTACGGGTAGTGTTTTTCCAGGGTGCCGGAATAAAAAATGAATAATGTGTACAGCCAGAGAGATATCTATTCGGCCAGAAGTGACATGTGCTTTGTAAGTATCTATTCTAATGTTATGTTTATGTTTTTAACGAATAAATTTAAGTACCGTTCATTAATGAAGACAGAAATATTATGGCAAAATTATATGGACAAATATTTCCTTTTTACCTGTAACTAGGTACTTCATCCATCAGTCATTCATTATTTGTATGTAATTATTTTTAATAACATATATGTGAATCACTGAATTCCTCACATACTAGTAGAAAAATAATTGCTTATCTGTACATGCAGGTAACAGCAACAATTCGAAATCATCATTTAACATATCTTATGAGCTTTTAGTATTAACTTCCTCACGGCAGATGAAAAAGATAAAAAACAATGATACATGTTTTCTGAATTATATGTATGTAATACATACACACAATTCAGATGTAACGTATAATTTAGAATAAAACGAAGGTGATTCATGTTTTTTGTATAATAATGAACAATGATGTATACTGATTAGGCACGGATTTGAAATTTCCTGAAAGTAATCACTAATTCCTACGTTACTCACTGTAGTGTTACGATGTAGAAAAGTATGAATCTAACGTTATCTTAATAAATGATTAAATAAGTAAAAAATACACTCTCATTGAATACTATTCACTATAGTAAATCTATGTTTTTGCTGTAATTAAAGAATTTTATGGAGATACCGGCTTGCCGTTTTCTAAGAAACATGCGGATACAAATACCTGTTTCAAATTTGCAATTGAGAGGAAAGATGAGGTGTACTTTAAGTTGAAAAAATATATATAATATTAGTTCTCCAGGAATTGTAGTTTGAAATATCTGAAAATAAAAGGTCAGGTTGAAACAAAAATTTCTTGGAAGTGTACCTAATATAAAATTAAATCTTAATTCATATCTGTACATATTAACTACTTATTGTTTTAAAATAGCCCTCTAAATGGTTTGTATTACCGCTATACTCATGTCATTTTCTCAAAAAATAACGATGAAAATGGCGGAGCACCCGAAACACATTGGTTCAACATCTTTTATACAATACTATAGTATATTTGTAAATATTGTGCAATTATTGCTAAAGAAACACCATTAGAGACGACTACTAGGTAAATGAAAATTAAAAGCAATGCATTTTGTTAAATTAAACCCTTTTGTATCTGCAGGAACTGAATACATAATTAAATATTCTTCTCCTTCACAAAAACTTCAAAAATTATAAAAAATGTATCTCTTTAGAAACCCCTTATGTAAACATAAAATCTGGTTTACCTACTTAACTCTTATGTTAATTAATAGATTATGTTCCAACAAGTAAACAAAGATAACACGTAACGTGATACATCTTATTATACTGTGCGGCGATAAAGTCTTGTCCCCCCTCCCCTCCTTGAACCTGGTAAACTGTGGGTAGGGGAGGTAGGAGTGTCTTGGGAAAAACCAGGTCGATTTTTATTTTCGAAATAATCTTTTTTTAAATTATCAACATCAACGAAGAAACCTCTCGTTAGACTGAATAAAATATTTAACAACACGTATGATTTAAGTAAATCTTCGAAATGTGCTTTCTGAATCTCTTGAGAATTAACTCTTCACACAAGATACAATCTTAAAGTGCACCAATATTTATATACTTATTAAGTATTTTAGATGAAAACGAAAAGGTACAATTCACTGTATTTAATGAGCAGTCATGTTCTCTAACGTGATTTCCTCCAAAAGTAAAAGAAAATGCAGCAAATCTAAACTTGTTATAATGTGCCTTTGCGTTATTAGAAATCGTCCTGGAATCCTGGGTGGGTGTTTTTCAATTAAACGCTAGAATTAAATGAAATTGTGTTGAAAGTAAAAGTAGAATAACTTTCAAAATGTTTAATAGGTACCTTTATACCTCGGCATCATGTTTTCTGATATATTTACGTGTGAAGATATCGAAGCAAGCACAAACTGTTAAGTTACTACCTTTTTAACATTTTTATGTTATACAAACATTTTAACCACGTGCTCAGCGTGACCTAAAAGAGAATACAAAAATTATGTCGGAATTATTTAAAAAATTTGACATAGTCCGAGATGGCTTAGAACTGATAAATACCATGCGTCTCCAAATGTAAAAACGACGAAAATGAACATTTTTTATTAGGTGATAATAATACTTGATACGTAGCAGTCAAACTGATTAGCTGCATTTTTTTTCGTTCTAAACTTTCAAAATTACTTTTTCACGCATTACAAGTCCGTCAGGATTACCAACTAACAACAAAACACACTTTCCGTACAGTTAAATAAAATGCCTATTCTAAGAAAACCGGACAAGAGGAATACTAATAGATAATAGAAAACATTGAATAATAATAATAGCAGTAATAATAATGTCTTTATTAGCAGGATAATTTATGTATTAAGGTGGTCTGTGTGTATAACAAATAAATCGGCGAACAGTATTATATGAAAATATATGTACGCGACACAAATCTTTTATTTAATTACTATACTAGCGACAAGAATTCAGACGACTTACGTCACACAAACAAATGAATAATTCATTATATTTTCATCAAAATATTTAAGAAACTGCAACTGATAGTAATAAAACTATATACTACAATAAAAGTTTGCATTATATTTTGCACTAAATTGCAAAATATGATTGTTTTTAACGCGACTAAATATAGGAAATTACGTTGACAATAAAAACAAATGTGTAACGTCAGTCGTGACGTAAGACGTATGAATTCTTGACGCAAGTATATCAAACTTTTAAAATTGAAAGTATAGCTGGCTGCCGTACTTTCTAAATGTCAAACGTGCGAAATAAATAACCTCACGCCGAGCGGGCCACCATAGTCGGTGATAAATAGAGGTTCAGTATAGTTTCGAAAATAAAAAATGTTTGCTTTATAAATGTGGAAATGTTTTGAAGGGCGATTTCGTTAATTCTTATTTTTCTGTGTCTGCCCTTAAAATATGTGTACTACTTAATCCTGTATAAGAAATGTTATAAATAAATACTTTCAGACAATATCTATACAGAGTGTCCGTTAAGTATATGGCATACTTTCGTGAGTGTATAGGGGAGGTCAAAATAACACAAGTACTACAATACTTTCAGACAATATCTATACAGGGTGTCCGTTAAGTATATGGCATACTTTCATGAGTGTATAGGGGAGGTCAAAATAACACAAGTTTATCATAAAAATTTTTTTCCTAAAGTGCCCCTTAACGGAGATACAGAGCCCCTAAGAGGTACCCAGCGATTTACCTTTTCGGATCTAACTTTTGAACCTACTTGTATAATTTAATGAAATTTTAATATTTTATATAGGCCATAAAGGCTCATAAAACCATGCTACAGTAGATGTTCAGGGAAATCAGGAACGGACTTACCACCATACTCGTTGGGCCAAAATTTTGTCAGATGTCATTTTATAGAGGTGAAAACTGAATTTTTAAATACTTTGGTCCTCTTTAAATAAGGTACTCTACATTTGTTTCGATAAAATTGACCGTTTTCGAAAAAAAGAAGTCCGTTCCTGACTTCCCTGACAGTGTAAAACATCTACTAGTATGGTTTTATGAGCCTTTATGGCCTACATAAAATATTAAAATTTCATTAAATTATACAGGTCGGTTCAAAAGTTAGAGTCGAAGAGGTAAATCGCTGAGTACCCCTTAGGGGTTCTGTATCTCCATTAAGAGGCACTTTAGGAAAAATAATGTATGACAAACTAATGTTATTTTGACCTCCCCTATACACTCACTAAAGTATGCCATATACCTACTTATCGGACACCTTGTATACCATTTGTAAACATACTTTTAATAATTTCTATAATAACTTATTTAAAAATAACAGCAGTTTTACATTATTAACTCTTGATTATACACAACAACATTGTAGTATTATACACAAAATTTTTATGTTTGCGTTTTTTTATGTCAATTAAATTTCAATTATGCATCGGAATATTGTCACTAATTTATTTAAATTTAAGTAGGTATTTTTTAAAAGATTCTGCTGAGTGTAGTAATGCCGTATACGATTTTCTTAATGCAGCAGGCGTATAAAGTAATAGAAATTGTAATAAAAACATAATAGTTAAAAATATTCTTTTTTATTATTCTAAAATTAAAGTTAGAAAATTTATTTTAGATAGGTATGCCGTCTTAATAAAACCTTTAATTAATTAACGGTGTGTAGGTATTAAATAACATCAATAGAAATTGAAGGTCAAAACAGATACTGCTAAGATGTTTTAAATAAATTAAAGTACCTTTTACTTACAACATTAATCTCAATTCCTACTTCAATAACTAGTTACCGTTTCCAAATCTATATGTGTAATATTTTTTTGTGTTTAAACTGTTTTCATATAAAATGTTATTTTATCAAAGTTGTGAGTTTTAAAAATAAATTTAAAAACGTCTTGTCAGTATAAATACTTTTTCTTACAGATAAATAATTTGATGATTTGTTGTTTTTCACCCTTAATTTCTCGAGGACAATCATCCAAAATTAAACTAAATATTGTTGAAAAGATAATTGAATGGCATTTAAAATGATAGATCAGACAATACCAGATTTATTTAAGACTTTAAAATGAGTACATCCATAAAATAGGTGGATGAGTCTAAGCGTTTTTTACATCAAAACAAAGAAAGCCTGAGTGGCCACACTGTATTTATTTATTCTTGTTATCGCCTAATTGCTACTGATTGTTCTTTGAAAGGTAGTGTTGTTCGTATCAATAAATTTCTATTGCATAAATGATGCACTATTTATTTCTAATTTTTAAAGTAATGTAGTTAATCGATTATTATACGTATGCAAATATATTTGAAAGCATTAATATTCATACACGCATACAGCGTGATTCAAAACTTACCTAAAAAATTTAGGAATAGATGCGTCATAGAAAATTGAGTCAATATCGTAAAAAAAAATGTAATATCCTTATAGTTTCAAGTAAAAAATGATTAAAGTTATAGTATTTTCAATATTTACATCGCTGAGCTACTGTAGTCTCTAGCCAGGCGATTCCGAATATTGAAATCCGATTACTTTTTATAGGTAATAACGTTTTTGTGATACGAATTTTTACATTAGTTTTTCAAGTGTTAAAAATAATGTACATCTATAACAACTAGGAGTTGATGGATATCGTTTTAATTTATGGCGATGTGAAATTTTTGTACGCGGCTTGCAAATTTTAAGAGCTAGTTTTTTTCAGATTAAGCTGCATGACGTATATTTATCGTAGAACCATAGGTTTGTTATATACAGGGTGATCAATGACATGGTCATTTCAATATGATTCGTTACTAAGGTAACATCAATATCTCTAGACTTTTTTGTCAGTTTTTTTATTAAAGCTCTTAAGCCTTGTACACACTATATAATTGCTATTAACCAGCAAAAGATTGAGTGTGTCTTTGAAATTAAATATTTGGGAGTCATTTTGGACCAGCAACTTACATTTTATAACCATATTAAGTATCTTTGTTAAAAAAATAGGCAAAAAAATTGGTTTTTTCTATCGTATATCTGCCAACATTTCATATTGGTGTAAACTATTAATATATAACACTGTTCTCTATCCTGATTTCAATTATTGTGTGTCATTGTTGATTTCTTGTAATAAGGAACAAAGAACAAATTTGCAGATACTTCAAAACAAATGTATGAGAGTTATTCTAGGATGTAATATTTATACTCCAATTAATGTTATGTTAAGTGCGTTAGGTTGGCTTCCCATTGAACAGGAAATTTGTAAAGCTAATGTTACTTTAATTTATAAAATTTGTAGGGGTGAACAACCACAATACTTGCAGAACTGTTTGTTGCAACGATCAGATTTACATTCTTATAACATAAGATCGAAACAAAATCTAAACTGTCAGTTCTATAAATCAATATTACAGAAGTCATTATTTCACGAGGGTGTCAAACTATTTAATGCTTTGCCTGATCAAATTAAAGAAGCCCCTAATGTACGTCTGTTTAATGCACGCCTGAAACACATGTACCTGAACAGTGGTAATTTCCAAAATGTTGTTATATTATTTTTTATTATTATTTCTTTTTATTTTTTATGTATTGTCTTCTAATATGTATTGTAGTGGTATCTCTGTGAATTATTTTATGTTATATGTAAACTATTCATGTTTTCTTATTATGTTTTTTGTATATTGTGGTTGTAAAACTAGCCTTTGCTAAATAAATGAACTAAACAAAAAAAAACAAACATAAAATTTGGGCAGCAAAATTTTTAAAATGCTATAACTTGACATTGGATTGACGGTTCTTAATGATTTTTGCAGATTTGGAATCCTTATTTCACGTAGATTTTCTATGGTCTAAGCATTTTATTTGAGGGTTGAAATTTACACATTATACCAGGTCGATAAACAAAAATGTATTGTACGACGCGCTCTAAGGTTTAGCCAAATGTTATTTATTTCTTTTGGAACTTGTTTCCATTTTTTGTTCGGTCGGCGTTTGCGTGCAGAAGTGAATTTTTAAATCATTTTTGATCTGCTCCTTTTTATTTTTTTTACAAAAAATAACATTTCTAAGAGTCCCCTGCACATTTAATTTTTTTAGATAAGCTCTGAATCACCCTGTATAATTAATTCCTTAACGAGTCCAAACGTTTACTAAATGTGCACATGCAGGGGAGATTATACGTTGTGCGTTGTGGGTTAGCTGTATTAATAAGGTAGGGTGATAGGAGACAGTTATAGTAAAAATAAACAAATTTATAAAGCTGCAAGTGCTCATTTGCATCGTTACAAAATATGAAGGTGACTAAAAGGAATACGAGCTTTTCTAAACCATTTTAATCTTAACTTTATTTGGGTTTATCAATTAAAAGGTTTTTTTATTGTAGAAAGATCATTTATTTTATTACAGTAGAACAAACCTTGAACTAATTATTAACCAAAATAATGAGAATTCTAAAGACGATATTAACTTTACTCTCTTGGAATAGATTTTCCAAAGACATGAATTTACCTTGATTTTTATATATGAATTGAATTAAACTTCTGATTTATCATCTATCCACCTTTTATAATAACCGAATAAGTCAATATATCAAGTTTGAAGCACATTGGGTATAAGGTTCCAGAAAAATATTGAAATTCAAAAGTCCTATAAAATACAAAATTGATTTTTTGCGGTATATTTAAAAAATCAAGATGAATGCTCTATATGTCATTAAAAACCCTTTATAAAAAATTTATAAATTTATAAATGACATGAATGAAAATTTTCCCAGATTCGAGCAGAAAATTTTGTCAGAAAATACTGTCACAAAATACTGTGACAAAACCGTAAATAATATTTTTCTCATGAATAGTTAATGTTATCGACTTTGCCAACAAGATGTTATTTTCGTAAAATGTATATTTAATATAAGTAAAAGTTCCATGTTTTTAAAAATCGTTTACAAATCTCTTCCCTGGTAGGTAAAGTCCACTTAATGCATTTGAACTGAAATGCAAAAAAAGTTTGTGAAATATTGAATTAAAAAAGAACTAACTATCCGATTAGGTAGGTAATTCTGTTAATATTGAGTCTTGTATTGAGTTTCCCTAAAGTGTTACTGAAACCATTGAGTAAACTGTTGTTTACTCAATGCTGAAACATTGTACCAACATATTTATAAATAGAATCAACCTTTAACTTTTCTGTTCATTGTTTCCGGAAACAACAGCAACACATAAAGTGTAATTTAAGAAATAGTAAATTTTGACAAATTGTTGTGCTTTAGTTTTAAATAAGATTGAGAATTGAATTTGTATGTATTATATGCTATTAAGAAAAATTATTTAAAATTAAATGTTTCGTAAAATTAAAAGTGATGTAAAAATTTAATTTTGTAAGAAAATCGGCCTAACTTTTTAAATAAAAAGTAGTATTTTAAAGAAAAATCGTCGAAACGAAATATAAAAATCAGCAAGAATAAACAAGTTATTTTTGACGGACATGCAAACATGTTATTAAAGAAAGTGAGTCAAGCCATTACGACAAAATTTGTAGGTTTTTTTTTTATTTTGAAACAATCCTCAAATTGAAATTATAACAATCTCTTAATAACATTAATTCGTGTCATTAATAATAAATGCTGTTTACTCTTGCCGATATTCAATTGTTTCCTTTTTTTAAACACATTATATGTAGAAGTTACTTTTTTAATTTCAATATTCAGAAATAATTATAATTAACTAAGAACAATTACTTACGAGTACTATTACATTTCCTGGACACTGTGCAAACAGAAAATTATTTATAGTTATCTTATTTTAAAAACAAAAACATTTTTTTAATCAAAAATAACTTTTTTCAAAAACTCAAAAATAAAAACCTTTACTTCTTGTTTACTCTAACCGTATACCTACATGCTATATAATTTTAGAAAGTGTATTGTTTGGGTATCCTAGCATATATTAATTCTAAAACTTTCAGAAGTCACACAATTTTTAAAATTACATTTTAAAAAACTTCATATATCCTTCACTACCGTCAATCCAGTTCAACTTAAATATGTAATTCTTGTAATAAAATTTATAATTAATATACATTTAGAATTAATAAATCTATAATTTATAATTAATAAATGCCTTTTAACATAATATTTATTGTAAAAAAATTCAGCTGAACTTGATGACGTTAGACACGTAGGTACTACAGATAATAAAAAATTCCCTATCACCAAACCACATTTTTTTCGTTGGTTAATGGTCTTGGTAATTTATATATTATCAACATACTATGCTTCTACATTATTTATTAGTTAGTATCTGCTGATAAAATTATCAACAAAAGTGAACAAAGAGAAATACTGGTATAAGGAACAATATACTTATATTGCAGCTTTAAATTTTTTTTAAATTTTAATTATACCTATTTTTCCAGCATACAGAGTGTAATTAAAACGTTTACAATCTTTAATAATATTACAAATGTAGTACAAGTCCTGGAATGAACTTTCATGGTGACACAAATTAAAAATGTTTCGTTTTCAAAATTCAGGCTGTTCAAAATTATTGAAATAGTTAAGAAAAGCCATCTAAAAACTATTTTATTATTATTTGATCGGTGACCAGATGTCGGTACTTCATCGAGGGAAGACCGGAAGACACTAAAGCGGCGGTTCTCATATGGGGTGCGCAGAGCTATTTAAGGTGGTACACGAGGAATGCAAATACCAGGACACGTCGACATGTTATAAGACCAAGTAAAGCCGTGTACATATTTGTAACAAAATCTGGATACGTAACTGCGTCTCGAAAAGAGTCAAAGTATGTCGTGATACGATTTTATGCAGCAGAATTTTTTTTTTAAATAGAACTATGCTATGTCTTGAAAATTTTGATGCAGCAGTCTAGTCAACTGTGATAGGTATTTTCCACATCCACACCCTGCATAACCGCATACCTTATCAACCTTTGATGTACTTTGATTACATGGTCTCGTCCATACGGTCGTGTTGAAAAGTTACATAACTGTAACTTCTATGTAAGTGTATACGTTGCTTTACATATTTGCATCGAACATTCGCGGCGTTGCAAAGCACGCGTTTCCGTTTGTTCGATATATAGATTATAGATAAACTTGAACGTAGGAACAAGGACAGAGAGAACGATTACGTCGACAAAGCATAAATTATAATACTTTGTTGTTACGTATATTTTGGGCCCGTCTTACCCAGTTTCTACAAACTAACACAAATGTTTCTGAATTGTTGTCCATTTTGAACTCGTATGTTTGGCAGCAACTATGATACGTTCGCGTAAATCACTTCGGTGCGATACACTTAATTTTTAAATATCGCCACAAAAAAAGTCTAAATGATTTAAAGTCAGGAGATCATGGCGGCTATGGTACCAGTCTTCCTCCTCCAGTCTCTTGGTATTAATGCTGCATATCATCCGGATATTGAGCATCGTGTATGATACGCCACACTGCTGTAATACGAAATGGAAGTTTTGGACCTCCATCTCTTCCACGATTTGGTTTCAAATTTCCTTCGCATTGGTCTACACTTGCACTCACTGCACACCGTGGTAAAAGTAGCTGCATTTGGCACATGTTTACCGACAAATCGTTCAACTAAAGCATTTTCACATAGCCATAAATTAAAACAATATCCATCAACTCCGGATTGCTATACACGTAAGCCATTTTTGACACTTGAGAAACTAATGTAATGACTCGCATCACAGAAACGTTAATACCTACAAAAAGTAATCGGATTTCAATATTCGGAATCGCCTGGCAAGAGACTACAGTAGCCCAGCAATGTAAAGATTGAAAATACTACAGCTTCAATAATTTTTTTACTCGGAAAGAATTTTACAATTTTTTTTACGATATTGACTCCATTTTTCATAACGCATCTATTCCCAAATTTTTTTAGATAAGTTCTGAATCACCCTGTATGCATTTAAATAACAGTGACAAAGCTTAAGGGTAGAACATTGTCTATCCAAAATATTATATTTTCCAATTGTATTAGCAGCCTAAAAAACAGCATCGAGTCAAATTAATTACCTGACCGGTTGATAAAAGATAATTCGAATAAATTAAGTATACATTAAAGACCTACGGGAGTAACGCGACACTAAATAATAGGTAAACATTTCCGAGTTTATCTTTCCCGTGGCTAGCGGCAGGCGACTGCACCGCGAATCGCCACCACGTAACCAACTTAATGTTATAGATTATATCCCTGGATATAAGGGTAAATGACAACTGTTTATTTGCCTATCTCTCGTAGTCAACGAGCGAAGTATTGCACAAGTATTGTCATGCTGCCTGCGGACTTAAAGTATACGAATTATGCGATGCATGTGGTCAACTGAAGTAGCCGCAATTTTGCACGAGCATAATGTTTCTATTTTTTGTTTAATCTGGATTAAACTTGACGTTGGCACTTTATGATCTATTAAATTGTATGTTACATTTTGTGTGTCTCATATAAAAATGAACAAACAGATATAGAGGATTCAATCATTTATATTAATTAAGACAATTATTTTTCTTTTTTATCTTTAGAAAAAAAGATGAATTTTTTGGAAACATTGCACTTTTGCTTCGGCCAAAACTCGAATCGCTCCTTTTTATAGAATTTATAATCTCATAGTATTTTATATATTTGTATATTTTTTAATGTTTTATTTCGTGTAATAGATTTTCTACTTTGTAGAAAGTACATAATTGACGTTTTTAAGTAACAATTTTGTGAATTGAACATGCCATGCTATTACAAGAAATAATTTGATTTTTTACTCAATTTGATTATTTTCTCTCAATGTGTAATTCCGTAATCTAACTTAAGAATTTTTAATCTGCCCTTGTTGTTCTTGGACTAGACTCTGTGAGGGTGGGCCGGCTATGGAAATTCCTACACCCGCCCATATATTTATTACACTTTCTAAAACAGAAATATGACTTTTATTGATACATAACATAAAGTAAGAAAAAAATAGTAAGAACAATTGAAGAGCAGACTTTCAAAAAGCGTTAAGTCCAATTTTTGAAAATCACGCAAAAAATACATCATTGCATTCTATATTGCCATATAGACCAAGCTGACGAGTCCTGGACATCCAAGCGGAATTAAAACGATTAATAAATGTATTGTAAATATTTCATGGACTTTCAAGAGGCATTTACTACACACATATTAGACAAACGAAAGGAGTTTAGTGCTGTCTGACGCAATAACCGCTATTTGGATGTCGTTTTCGTTTGACAGTTCTGTTACCTAATCATGCTACAAAATACCCACATCGTATTACCTTAACGTTCTGTAACAATACATTCTGGGAATCAATTTAAAATTTTTCTGGAGTTTCTAAATGTCGTTTTTTACATAAAATCGTTATATATTGCATTGGTAAAGTCAAATGGAGGCAAAAATAGGTGAAAATTTTTTTTTAACTTACCTAGTCCAGAGCCTATAATAATAATTATTTAGAGCTATGAACTTCGTTGACAAACAAAAGGCTTTAAGTATTTTTTCGACACTCAAAAGGAGTTCTAGTTTAAAAAATAATAATAATAGCTTACCTAAAATTGGTTATTAAATTTGTATAAAACATAGTTTCAGAATAGTATTAACCATACCTATAACTTATTAAAAGGAAATCTAATCTAGATATATTAACAAACGGATAGCAGTTTTTTGCGTTTCCTCAACATTTTGTCAGGTTGGACTAAAATCTTTTTCAATGTCTTCTCCTCAATTATTGTGTGTGTATAGATGGCCCCTTCAAAGCTTAGCTCGAGAACAACAAGGACAGATCAAAGAGTCAGTCAAGTAAGTGAGTATTAATTACGTGACTGGCGATCACCAGTTACCTAGGTCACGGCATAACAACCCGAAAAACTATGGTAGATAAAATTTATTTTAATAATTTTGTAAAATGTTTATCTGACGATATTTTACTGAATCCACAATTAGTTTACTATAAAAATGTTTATCTTCTGTTTTCCTTTTAACTAATATAACATATCCACAATTATATTGGATCGTCTATAAATATTTGATATCGAGGGTGACACTTTTCTCACTACTACTTCATTAAATTGTGACTGAGATGGATTACCCATATCATACTGTTATGAAATTTGATACGGTAAGAATCAGTTGGTCCAGATATACTCGTACAAATTAAGAAACTTATTTAGATTACGTAGTTTAAAACCAATTGAACTGCCAGTGTACTTTTCTTGGTGAATTTTGTACAAATTGTATTATTCTTAATAAAAATTATTGTTCTACAGGTCCATTTAAGAAATATTGAGAAGATTGTATTCCAATTTGCTTCGGGTTGGTTTTTGGCTAGATCTAAAAAATTCTATTACCTACATCACAAAACATTCGAATTAACTTTTCGTTGACAAAGGCTATTTATTAATATTCTTCCATGCGAAATATGGATAAAATTTGTTATCGATTTTTTATTCACAATCTGATTACGACAATGGAAAATGTAGTGGACACGTATTTATAGTTTCTAGACTATTAGTATTTTTTTCTCCTAAATTGTAAAAAGGTAAGATAATTAAATTGCTTAATTGAAACAATAAAATTTTATTTTTAAAGTACTTGTTAAAATTCAAATTACCAATAATTATTAGCTTTTAATATATTGTCATTTAATTAAAATATAAAATTACAAAAATACCGAGAAATACAACTGTGGACATACATTTTGTAGATATTTTCAATTAGATCATTTTCTCGGATATCTCATCTATGTTAGTTATTTAATATTTTTATTTATTTTATTTTCTTCTATTTCTGTATTATTGTCATTATTTATTATTATAAATGCATTTATAAAATATAGTATAATTATTATATCTTAACTAGGTAACCCAGCAAACGTTGTTTTGCCATATGAATTATTTCTAGTGAATATTTTGGTAGTTAAATAAAAAATAACTAACTTATTGTAAGTGTGTGAAGATGTGGTATATTACTAAAAGAGGAATGGAGCACTGTGAACAATTACGGCCTATAAGAATAACAAAACACGAAACATTCATTTTTTGAAATATTTCGCGTACCTTCAATTTTATTTTTTGACGGCCCAAATTAGCCCCTTTACGTCTTGTTGGCATTGGTCACTGTATAAAAAAATAGCCATTTAGTAAAATAATAGTCGTTTCTGACGGGAGCTCGTGTCACGTATTGCGTACTTTTGAGGTTACTTAATTAACTAATAGTGAGAACTACATTTAAAATTAATAATTTTATTAATTATTGATAAAATAGGAAATAAATAATTATGGCCCAGCAAATTAAATAAATTTACTTCAGAATTACACTTTAGAAGGTACAATGATAATTGTAAACGTCACTACTACGCTCGATTCATACACAATAATAATGGTCGAAAACTATGTAGGTAGTGAGAGAAGGCTTATTGTGTGAGAGACAGGAGACCGGCTTCATTCTCATCCCTACTTCGTGCTATTTACTGGGTGAGAAGTGACACCGGTAGATGCCTGGCGGGGATAACTGATCTAGTGATAATCGATCAGTTATCGACCAGGGTTAAAAATGATTAAATTACTAAAATGGTTATTAAAAAATAGGGGCTTGTGATAGAAGGATGAAAATTAAGGGTTGTATGTATTTTTTAATACCACATCATAAAAAAATAAAAATAAAAAATGTTGTCCAAAAAATAAAAATAAATTGTTTGGGGTGGTCCATCCCTATCACTTAGAGGTATGAAAAATAGATTGCGACCGATTCTCAGACCTACCGAATATACATATAAAATTCCATACAAATCGGTCAAGCCCTTTCCGAGGATTATGGCGTCTAACACTGTGACACGAGAATTTTATATATTAGATATAGATTTAAATTTATTACTTGAGTTACACAGGTGATTTAAAAAAGAAAGGCATTACTATTAAATTACCAAAATTTTCAAAATTTTATACAAATTGCCTTTAGGAGATCGCGTAGACTAATTTTAAATTTTAAAAAAACTTCTTATCCAATTTTATCCAAATTTGACAGAAAGAAAAATGGATAAGTAGACTTTGAGAACTAAAAATTAATTAAAATGTTTTGTGACGAAATTTTTCAATAGGAAAAACAGCCAAAACAAGTTTGATTATAATATATTCCATCTATAATGCGTTATATAGATTTAAGTCACTAAAGTTAAAGAAATGAGCTTAACATTAATTCCATTAATTAGTGAAAAAATATACCTACAATGGCATACAACAAAATCTTGCACTTTACAAATTACAATTACAAATTCGTGCAGTATAATAATGTGGATATCAAAATAAATATAGTAAAGTTGTTGTACGATAAACCAAATCAAAATTTTTGATGTAACTAGTTTTCTTTTATTACAACCTGTACCAGAATGGCATAGTTTAAACGGACTATCTAGAAAACAAACTGATTCAATTTAAATACTGTTGTTTATTTTAATTGCAGACCAATAATTTGAAAGAATAAATGACGATATGATCTATATACATATTTAAATTTTATTGAAAGAAAAAGACGATATAATTATTCATGATGTTTTGTGACAAAATACATAATTTCTGTTTTGTAACTATAACATGGCTGATCCCTGATTTGTATTTTTTTTAACTTGTGCTGTGTCATTTACAACGCACTACTAGGTATTACTTGTTAATCAACAAAGCTGTTAAGTAAAACTTAATTTAAACATTGAATGAAGATTCAGTCTATAAAGCAGTGTATAAGTGACAAATAGGAATGTAACTGGACATTTTAGATATTACATGTAGAACATATACTTTGCATAATTGCAAATTACTGAGTTGGTATTACAACCAGTACTAAAAGTGGTTTTATCATTTTGCCTGCCTTCAATTAAATCTTGGCGCCATTGGTCTCCCGATGTGACACACCACCGCTGTTGCATCAGCTGTTAGCAGCACCCTATTGTTCACGAATAGAGCTCTGTTTTACTTTAGAGTTATGATGGTATGATGGTAGCTGTGTAGACAACAGAAGACAACAGAGGAACACGCACAGCTGGACCACCGATTCATTAAAGAATACAATATAAGAATTATTCATGACAACTGATTTTGGTGTAGATCATGAATATGAATTATATATATATATATATATATATATATATATATATATATATATATATATATATATATCCTTCTAATTCTAATATGGTAAAATGATTGGATCTATTATTATCATAAAATTATAGATATATATGATAATTTAACACCTGTGCATACCTTACTTCTAGAAATAATTTTAATAATCTGAACTATGAACTGTCTATTAATGAATACAACAGTATATCTACATGAATTTGACAAGCAACGTGAGGGTACGTCTATATAAAACTAGAAAGTGTAGAAGTTAGAAGTAGAACTAGCAATGTCAAAAGTGAAGATATATTAAATGCAGTTAAGTCTAGAGGGGAATATACGAATTTACATAAATATTTTTTTTTTATTTAAAAGAAGGTACCTATGAACCTATGTATTTTACTATTTAAATAGATTTAGACTGATGATAATGATAATAATAATTATACGATAAGGAAGATACATATTCCATTCGGCTCAGGATCACATAAACCAGAAGAACCTCCTTACAAGAAGGTTACCTGTTTTTCATCTTAAGCAGAAAAGTGAAATCAACAAATTACAACTAAATAATGACAACATATTGATTTATATATATCGACATAAAATAATTAAAGTACATAATGTAGATTGGATATAAATAGTGATTTGTTGTTAGATATCTTCCTACACTGTAAAATGAAGAGTAGACATGGTTGCATATCTCTGAGTATAGGATAAAAGAGTGAAACAATGACTAGAAACTATCACAGTAGGTGTAAGACAATGAAGAGAGACGAGACAAGAAAAACAGAGCATTCTGTCGAAAAAAATGAATTTGCACACAAAGAACGTACATACAATGAAGCACAGCGAAACAATGAATATTTGTAGCAATGTCTTCAGCTTGACAGTCTGGAAGTGGGCAGCAAAACATCACAGAAAAATGCAACAATGTATAATTCATAACGAATAACGATATTGAACATAGTTTCCAACACTTTTTGCATTGGTGGAGGATTATATAAAAGTGCAAGTCAACTACCCGAACATAAAATATGTATGTCTATAGTCTACACCAACCAAACTTTTGACATTTTGAAATTAAGTTTAATAAAAATAGATGGAAAGTACAAACAATAAAATAATAGGCATAATCGTAGTAACAATAACATTTTTAAGGATCTAAGATGCCAATCATTGGTACGAACTGCAACCATATTGCGATGACGAAGGATTGTTATCATCTGAAAAAGATGAATCCTTTAACCTCTTGAACGATTTGCACCTTTGTAATATCACCGCTGCAAAGTCTTGAGAAATGAAATGCACCGCAGGTAATTTAAAAACCGCGCAGTTGCAAGAATATCATCATCTGGACACAAGTCAAGTTGAATAAAGTACTGCTACTTTAACCACTTCACAGTATCAAGTGTAGTCATTTTTATTGGCAATTAAGAATCGCCTTGTAGCTCGAAGATGATAATGATATCATCCTGCATATAGTTCTACCACCTACCCCCAAAATTACAACACAACGGTCAACCAACCCAGTCTCAGTCAACTCTTAGGCACGGCGCAAAATGAGACGCAGCTTGGTGAGGTGACGCAGCGTGAGTCAAGGCGAGTTTTTGTGAATCTAAGTAATAATACGAGGGCAGTCCGTAAGTTAAAGTCTCCAATATTTTTTCAAATAGTAAACATCATTTTATTTCAAAACTAAGTACATACTCTGAAAGCTTGGACTTTTAGCTATTTTTCAACGTAGTCTCCGTTACGACCAATGCATTTTTGGAGTCGTTCTGGTAGCTTTTTCATACCCGCGTCGTACCACTCTCCCACCGACTCGCGCAGGAAGGTATCGACGGCTGCAATTTCATTCCTCTTAAGTGCTGTTTCAGGTTGGGAAACAATTAGTAGTCACTAGGGGCCAAATCAGGGCTGTAAGGAGGATGGTCTATGATTTCCACAAGCAAATGCTCCTCAACTTTCGTCACTGACTCGTTCGATACTGATGGACGCCCGCAGCCGGCCTCGTCATGCACGTTTGTACGACCGGCTGCGAACTCTCTACACCACATTTTTTATGTCCATACACTTTTCTCCATACACATCGGTCAACTGAGGATAAATTTCAATAGGGGGTGACCACTTAAACCACAGAAATCTAATCACCGAACGCAATTCACACTTGGCAGGAGCGTCGATTTTTCCTTCCATCGTTAACGGCTGCTAAGCCAAGACCAGTATGTTAACCTTTTAAAATTTATCTCCCTACGACGAAGTATGAAATTCCTCTACTCTACTATAAATTTCCCTACGCTGCCTGCCCAAGCCATAGACCAAGCCCAAGTTAGAAATGTTAAAATTCTGTATAAAAGATAAAGCGCTGTTGGAATATTATTGTTTACAAACGAATATGAGAAATGATCCATAAAATCTTATTTTCTTTTAAATGGTAAAATAGTAAGTATTTGCAAAACTTATTATTTTGTTAAAGTTCTTTTTTCCCTACAAAATAAGAATATTTTCCCTATCAACCGATTTATTGACAAATTTTTCCTACAAGTATGAAATTTCTCTACGTGTTAACAGCACTGGCCAAGACTCCAAGACTGACCGTCACAGCGAGGCAGTGACCAGCCAGATTAATGGTGGGGGAAGCAAGGAACACGGTGCTGTTGTCAGATTTAAGCTAGGAGAGCTTGTTGGAGACCTTAATTTACGGGCAACCCTCGTAGTTATTCGCATATTTCTTCGCAGCGTGACGTGACGCAGTTTTGGCTCAACGTGATCCTGGGGAACGCAGTGTAGTTGCCGCAGTTTTATAAATCACGGCGCGTGATTAAAAAGTGAAAAATTAATCGAGACTGTGCGAATTCGACAAGTTTTGTACGATGCATGTAGACTACATGAGAACAAAATCGTCACTAAATTCTTTAGTTAAGGCAAATTCTCCATGAGTTTTTGTTTTTTTTTTTCAAGTACAAGCTTTTCACTGACTTTTTATTACTACCCATCTTGGGTAGTAATAAAAAGGTCTTGGGATACACGATGCCATTTCGCACTCAAACTCGTCTTCTGGATCAAATTCAGAACTAAATTGATAATCTATGAGTGCAGTAGCAGTTGCCATTTTTCAGTAATATGGCTTGCCTGCGAAGTGAAAACTGCAATCATATGTGCGCGGTACCCGCGCTAGCAGTTTCCTCCCGCATAAAATTCGCCGTGACTCACACTGCGTCACGTCACCAAGGTGCGTCTCATTTTGCGCCGGGCCTTATCGATATACGTGACATGCGTGATTTAACATTTTATCTCACATTTGAGGGAAATCAAAATAGTATAAATTTAAGGGATAATTTCAATCAATCGCGTAAGTCGGTTAATCATACAATTATCCTTTGTATCTCCTCCGTCCTTCATTACACAATGCAGAAGTTTAAAGTTTTAAACCGGGATATCAACTGAGCCAAAATATAGAAATTCATCATTTCCCTCTTCATTCCCGACGTATGAAAGAATACCAAAGTTACTCTAACCAGATACGCCCAGGGGTCGCGACTAAGTATTTGTTACATTTTGAAAGTTTATATCCCCCTCTTGTGCATTATACATATATAAAAATAATAAATGAAAGAGGGCATCCGTAGTGAGAAAATTTGTCTCTGAGATGTAGATAATTAAAAAATTAAGTGGCACTTAAAAAACATTTAACACTTAAGACATTGGTAAAAAAGATATATAAAACTGTTTTAGCTTTTGTTATCATCATCTACAGTAAATAATTTAAACACGTAAATTGTCAAATGTAAGAAACTAAACTAACATGTTAATTAAATTTAACAGTTTTAAAAGATATAACATGCATATATTCGTATTTTTTTATATGGTATGGTATTGGATAAGCAAATAAAACAATAATAATTATATTTTTTAAAATAACTAACATTAATTTTTTACTAGGTATTTATTTTTCACTTGTACAGTTTTTAATGTAGTATAATTTTTTAATTGAAAAATAATTGTGCTCTGAATCACGTTTCTAACGGGTAATTACTCAGTATTCGTAGTACTTAATTATTATTAAGGTAAAATTGTTACGTTCTTATGTTATTCAAAAACCCAGGTGCATATACATATTGAAAAGGGATTTCTGAAACTGGTTTTTTTGTTTAACTACTTAACATACTAATAAGGTGCAACAATTATGGTGTTAACAACTGAAGGTTGAATGATGGAATAAAGGATGAAGCATAGCGGAAATATTCTAAACATATGGAATTAGATGTTGCGAGGTTGTGTAACTATAAAATTATACAGGCTGTATTTTATGTATTTTAGTAAGAGGCAGTTTTTTATTTTCTTGAACTACACAAGAAATTTGTTGCACCATCGTTATGAACTAAGCATTCAAGCTTAAGTCAATTCTCAAGCTCGATATATCTAACTTTTCGAAACTTCTAAGCTTCTTGAAGAACAAGGCAAAAGATCTCAAGCCAAAAAAATCAAAAACTCTTGAACGCAATAATATTAACAACTTTTTGAATGAAGCATTTCATTGTGAATATTGCTCACGAAAACTGCTTTAATTATGGAAATTAATGGGAGCTTTCAGATATGATGAACTGACTAATTTGAGTATGGAATATGTTCTAAGATAAGATTCCTATTTGTATGTATTTATACTTAATACAAAGGTCAAGAAATTTCGTAGTTTCATAATAATGCAGAAAGAATTTCCAATCAATCCTGTAGTTATGCAAAAAATACATATCTACAGGATACCACCCATAAAAGATTTTTTGTATTTTATAAAAATGCCAAGTGTACAACACAATGAGTTGATAAACACTTTGTCAAAAATACCATCAAAAATTGCTTCGTACTTGGGTCTACGTACCCTTATTGGCAACTACAGGGGCGAACGTCACAGCATTAAAATGGCATGGATGATGGAAATCTGCAACTGTTACGAAAGGATATATAGAAGAATCCATCAACAATAAAATTGAGATTGCAAAAAAATCTAGAGTGCTGCAAGTGGTCCAAAACGAGCTGAGCCCACCTAGCCTGAGCCTGAGTGATAGCACATTAGTGTGTTATGACTTATTGTGAAGCATGTATTATCCTTTCCTTTATGTGTGTGTAAGCATGTGACTCATGACTGTATAAGTAGTGGCTGTTTGGATAAAAATTATTTATATCACTTGTGGTTCCTTATTGCACTTTCATTGTTGCACTAATAATCTAAAGTTTTCCATTAAAATATTTTCCTTCTCATTTAAGTAGTTGCTAACGATGGGCGGTTGCTGTTTACTTGAACTGTGCATTTTCTGTAGAGGTAACTACAGACAAAATTATTGAAGACAGTTTGCAATACTCGTTCTTCAATTATGACAAGCATCTATAGCTGTGCCTTCGGTTCCATTAATTTTTCAAAATACAAAAAAAGAGAATTTTTTTGCAGAATTTCATATTTATATAGTTGATTGTATAACAATTTATTTTAATTTTCGGTTGCCTAAATATTCTTGAGAAAACTATTGCTTTTGCCATCATATCGAAAAAGAAATAAAAAATATATAGGACATACCCAATTATACATTTTTTTATAATGCATTGGGGAGGTATCAGAATCACCTCCAACTAAAATTTAAGATACCACATAAAATGAAGTTGCTAAAAGTTCCTTTTCTAACAAAGAAATTCATTAGTCGATAAAATAAATTGTTTTCAAAATTTCATACTTTTGTATAGCTTGCACAATAAAAAATAGAAATCATTTATCATGTAACAAATAAATCAATTTATCAGCACAATTATTGGTTAGAGAATTGATTTCTGAAACAAACAACGAACTCAATTTTGTGTTTATAACACACAGAAAATAAGCACTGAAGTTATTCAATGCTATCTATACAAAATTTATTTAGCTAATAAATAACTGATAATACAAATTGTGCTATTATTTCAACACAATCGGGTGTGGTCTAGTTTTAACATCCATTGTGTTAATTTTAAGTAAAAATTTACTCATATCAAAACATACTTTGGTCGAATAAAAAAATTTACCAATTCTGATTTCCCTTCATATAAAAAAATATAGTGGAAGGTAACACTCCATCCATGTTTTTTATTTAATTCTAAATATTTGAACATAAAGAGGAAAGACAAAAAAGTTTTATATTTCCGGAATGTAAAATTCAATTGTTTTGTTAGATTGCTTTGAAATGCACTAAAGAGCTACTGATAATCATAATGTATGTAATATTTTAGGTAAAAACCATTGATTATAAAAAATTCCCAGACTTACTAATCGTCAAAATATTTAAATGCTAAGTAGCTAGTTATTTGTAAATCACAGTTTTAAGAACATGTTGAATAGTTACAAATAATTTAAATGTTTTCTTTAAACTCATTAACATGAATTAATTTTCTAAAATACATAATTAATGTACGTACGACTGAAATCTTAAAGAGTGTGTAATCACTGACGACATTAATCACACAAAATGAATTAATAGTTCTTTATTCTAAGAGTTCTTTTAGACAGCGTTTTATTCACGTAAGAACACGAGAACGTAGCTCAAGCGTTTATTTTTTTAAATGGATAAAACACGATTAAAACACGAATGCAATCCACAATCGGTGAGAGTCGGAGTGCCATTTAGTTTTGTTTGAAATTGAAAGATGTTGAATGTATTTCTCTTATGCCTCAACTCGTCAAGATCCATCAGCAGAAACTGAAGAAGCAACTCTACCAGTTAAATTGAAAGAACTTTACAAAAAATAATTTGCAAAATTTAACACTTGGAGAGAAAAAGGCTAGTAAGGGTGGTCATTACGGAAGTCATACTTGCACATTTTTTGAATGTCAACAAAAAGTACGCAGACTCAGCAATGTAGTCGACGTATTCTATGTTAAAAACTACTCTGAAAATTCATATGAGCAAAGAAAGTAACATTTTGGATAGAGAACGTTTCTAACAAGACCTGCCCATGAAGAATTTCTGATGATTTAAGGTAAATTTTCATTTTTTAGACAATGTTAGGAATCAATTTTGAAATAATTCAGGTTTCATTAATACTGGGAGTCACAAGTACATGTAGTTGTTGTAAGACGAATGTTTTATGTAGATTTACCATTGTGAAGAAGAGAATTTTTATTAATGCTTTGGACCTTTATAGAAAATATATTTCTCTCTGCCACATCGCTGATTCGTTTTACGATGTATAGATAAGAAATGTACTATGCATGAATTAAATAATAGAAAAAATACCTTCAAAACTAACTTTGTTTTTAAAGCTTCTTAATGAAGTGAGTGGAGGTATTCAGCAATAGCAGAAGTTACATTGAAGACTTTGTATCACATAAGACGGATATAGCAAGAGAAATCCAATATGAATCTTCTAGTTTTTCTTTAGTTTTATTGGGTTTTTGCCACACTTCTGAAAAAAATAAAGATTAATTAAATAAGCTCTTGCGCCGAACGGATCAGTCAAGGGTTATTTTTTAAACTAAGTTGGCCTAACCAAAAAATCTCACACTGAAAAAAGCAGATAAGTAAAAAATAACAAAAATCACATTACTCGCGCACTTCCGTAGTATTGACGTTTCGAAAATCTCTCTGTTTTCGTTCTCAAAATAGTAAGCAACATATTAAACGTATGTCAAGTTTGACAGTTTAATATTAATATTTTTTTTATTTCATTAGTCAAATAAAGAAGTTTCATTAGGGAAAACAAAATTTGTATAATCTTTTTGACAATTCGATTAGGAGGAAGAGGTTAACTGTGTTAATATTTTTTATATTTTATAGCAGGAATATCCAATTAAACAAAAAAATCAATAAAAAAATATCACAAATAAATAATTGCAGACAAAATAAATCTTAATTTCAGAATATTTTGACAGACGGAAATGGGATGATGGCCAGGATAATGGAAAGTGAGCTTAAGTAATTATACAGTAAGTATGAACAACAAGAATTAGTTAGTGGGACTTAATACTTAATGGGCAAAAACGGCAAAATTAATTAAGCGGTAACCTTATGCGGGTAAAATGGCAGGATTACGTGATGCGGTCAGCCCCAGGCCAATTAGTCGGTCTGGCTGCTAGGGGATCCAGATTATTGTGTAAACTTCGCTGCTGTAAGCCTTAAAACTTAATCAATATTCATAGCTTGACCGACTCGAGTGGCGCAAAAAGACCGTTCACAGACTACTCTAATAATTTAATAATTCTATATTAATACAAAGGATATTTATTTATACAGTGGTTACAAAAATACGTGTACAACACTATATTGTGGGCTCCTGGTTCAACATATATCGATCGAAGCTAATTTAGCTTTATACGAAATTGCGTCATTTAGACGCTAGAAGGCTCCAAGGATTTATAAAAAATTAGGTCTCCCTAAACTTCTTGAACATTTGCTTACAGATTTAATGAATTTTAGTGTAACTTTACTTCTGTCTATGATATTTATTAGTATTATTATTATAATATTCTTACTTTATTCTAATTTTATCAGTACCTGAAAGGTTGAAATTATTTTTGTGGATAATAACTATCTAAATGCTGCAGTTTTTACTTCTTTTCTTTAAATATTAATATTTATAGGTATAGGTTATAAGTATACAATAAATTCTCACTCAACAAAGTTATCGTCTAACAGGTATTATCTTGATTGTAGAATTCTAACTTACCTTCAAATCCTGCAATTTATTATTTTATTTATATTTAGCTAAAAGTATGTTTCAATTAACTGCTATTAAAAATGCTGTAAGTATATCCAAGGCCCATAAAATACCCTGTTCAATTACAATATTTATTATATTGTAGCTCTTAGTACAAGTCTTTTATATAATATTTATTTATTTAAAATTAAATATACTTCTTAAAAAAATGTTAAATTTTATATGTAAGTACACATTTTTGTTAGTAGACAATATGACAGAATGACTAAATAATTATAATCATCAGTGTTCTTTACTAGCCATTGCATGTAACGGATAAGGCAGTAGACAAGAATCGCCACACGACTATTTTTCTTGATGAAGGGATGGTAGATCAGATATTTGCTTGCTCAATGCACCCAAGCATCATGTTATTTTTTCTGTGTAGATTACGATAAAAAATGCTAATACAATAATTATACAGTTCCAGGCTTAATTGTCAAAAATTAACTACTTTAATTTATACTAATCGTCACTGCAAACTTGACATATGTAGTGTACATTTTTTAATTTGGCCAAAGATATCGGAATTAAAAGAGGTTAGCTTAACTAGTTAAAAAGAAACTTATTTTAAAGCTTTTTCTTTTTCGTAAAATGAACCGCAATTCATTATGATTGTACTGATTGATTATATCGTCATCTGCTGTTTGTAGATGAAGATCTGTGTTCGTAAAGTTCATTGTTCATATGAAATTTGTGGAACTGAAATTCAAGAAAAGTATGTAAATGTTAAAATTATCAAGGAGAACTCCTACAAATAATTTAGGAAACGGTGGGATGAAATAAATAGCTGTCAATTTGTTAAGGAGTTCCTAGAGTACCCCTGCAAGGATACAGCGAAAAAGTACCTAACCATGTCTAGGACGAATCTCACTGAAATGTACGATATGGAATGCGTTTAATCCATTTGCGCATCCAAATATAGGTACCAACCCTAGGAGTAGACAAAAGGAGGTACATGAAACTTAGCAAAGACATCCTTCATTGATTATGTATGTGGGTGCGAGAGAGACAACCATCTGCACGTACAATATGAATTGTGTTCTTAATTTCCCATTATTTTGTTTGTAAACACGTCATTGGCGTACAGTGTGGTTTCTTCTTTTATCTTGTATCTCGTTAGTGTTATTCTTTGTGTATTTTTGTGGGTGTTATTCTTGGAACATGTCGTGTTTCATAAGGAACTGTAAAATTAACCAGCATATAGCACGAAATAATTCTCCATATCCAGAATTCAATTTCATTTCAATTCACAATCAGCTAAGCCCCTACTGCTCCGTCATTGCTAGAGGCGCAAAACAAAATATGGCGCTGATCATGAATAATCCATTCGCGCAGCTTTTAGCGCATTCCAGTCATCATAATATAAAATTACATTTCAGTGACGAATCTTCGTCTGATGACAGGTATTCAGACTGGACACTGTTAGCTAAGAAAGCACTTTTATAATATGAGGAAGTGTGAAACACCTCTTTGTAGGGGTTGTGAACAGGAAGACAAAACTGTACTCCATGCACTCTGTGCGTGCACTGCCATTTCTTCAATAAGAGAATCCGTACTGGGAGAACACTGGCTTTCTATGGCGTATATTAAAGAGATCCCTCTGAGCAACGTCACCACCTTCTTTTCTTTATTAGGCTGGTTAGCGGGTCAGGTGGATTGATCTTCTAATGGGAGGAAGTACAAGGGGCCCGATGGGGCCTAAGTGCTGTAGTCTCTTAAGCTACCCTCCCCACATTTCCAGATTCCAGATTAGCATGAGATACCTTTATTTAAAACTTGAAAATTTACCAAACCTCCCAATTTCGCTGCTATTGATTCAGTTTTGTACAAATTTTACATGTAAATTACTATGAGAGGTAACTAATTCAGAACTGTGTTTCACATCAACACATTCCGTTTTTGATGGATAAAAGTGATCTTAAAAATTATTTCCGCAAAAGACGTTACTTTAAAAGTATGATATATTCAATCGTCACGGTCTTGGTTAAGATAAGAACAATAAATGTCATTCAAAATAAAATTGCAAATATTTGTATGAGATCTTACATAATCTCTGACGTGACACGAACATAAGCTATATTGAATATTTGAATACAACTTGCGTATTTTGACTCTTAATTACAACTATTGTTGGTTAACTATAAGTAGGATTACTTATAGCCGCAAATTTAATGAAATACAAACGCTTTACTAACTCATAATTTTCTAATATTTCTGCTAACAAACAAATAGGCTATAAGCTTATACATTAGGTATGTAATTTCTGTTTGAGTTGAAAATCTTGAATAATGTCCAACTTTATACAGAGTGTCTGTGAAAGGTTGGGAAATCTCGGAGCTGGAGATACTGGTGACCAAAAAAAGTCGATTGAGCCAAATATGCCTTATCCGAATGTTGCTGATTTCAAAAATACAGAGCGTTTAATGCTAGAATTTTTTTTTAAATATCTCAATAACTTTGTAACCTGTCGGAGTATTAAAAAAATGCCACAATTATGTTTTTTGGCAAGGCAAATAAGAATTTTTAACTAATTTTGACGTCACTAGTAGAGGGCGCCACTTATGGCACATCACAATTCTTTTAAATGGCAGAACTTTTTTGCAGCTGAATGTATCCATCTGACTATAGAAACAATCGATTCTCCTATCTGTTGTATCTGAAAAAGGTATACGGTGTAGAAGTCGTTAGGAGTAACAGTTTTCGAAATAAACATATTTGAAATATTCAGTGCACCGATTGAAAACTGTTATCGTTTCAGGTAAAGTGCCTTTTCTATTGAAAATACAGCAAAATGTTACTTGAAAAAGTTGTTCAGAACAGTAAATTATGGGGACATGCAAAATTTCGTTTCGCCAGTCGACTTTTTTTGGTCACCAGTATCTCCAGCTCCGAGATTTCTCAACCTTTCACAGACACCCGGTATATCCCAAGCGGCTAAATAAAAATAAATACACAATGCAATAACAGTTATGAATCAGAAACGTTTAGAAGTGAATAAAATGTTAACTATACCCATTTTTCTTGCGATATTTTGTCATTTATTTAAAACCAAGACTTTTTTTACCCAAAAAAATTCTTAAACTTTTTTATTTTGCTCGATTTTCTTCAACATTGTAACGGCAGTCGTTATGGTCGTCTTTTACTAAGGATACTAGAAAACAAATGGTCTTATTTAGTTAAAATTTGATATACATACTCTTAGATAGTGGCATTGATTTGGGCTTGTCCGGATGCTCGGGCACAGCATAGGTAAACCAACAGTTTCACTCCATTGTCGGCACTTTGAATTGCTTTCAGTTTCTGCGGTGACCTCGAAATGTGAGTGCGATAGCACATCCGATAGAATTGACAGAATCGGTGATCAGGACCGGAATAAGAAATTTTTATTTGAGCGTGAAAGCGTAGTTATTCCACATGAAAGTTTACGTTATATCTCTCCACATTATGTAATAATTCATTATACAGTTATAAATGGGTAATTCAACATGTATTATATGCTATCATTTACTGCTACTAACATACAGTGTGAAAATTTGATTTACTTCTTTGGACTCTTTAAAATAAAGAAAAAATATATATTATTGCACTACAAAACATTTTTATATATTTACTTACTTTTTTTGTTATTAGTGATAATTACATTTTTAAGGGGTTTTTTTAAATTTAAAATTTGACGTTTGAAGTTTAGTGGACAAATAATTTATTATGATTTTTTTTCGTCTTAAATGATCTACGTAAACCAGAAGACAAGTATTTTTCAGAACAGAGAAATTATGTTTACTTAACTTTGAAAATTGTTAAATTAGAGATAAAAGTGCAGTAAAATGTAAATTTGGAAAAAAAATATTTTTTAATTTTTTGTTTTGAGACTTACTCTCATTATAGTGACTACAAGAAATATGATCATCTACGTAATTTGAAAATGAGCCGTCTTGTGCAGGAAACGTTGGAACGGCCTCTTTGCGTAATCTATTGCGCGAATCGTTAGAAAACATATTATTTTAAAAATGTATTTGATATAGTTTGTATGAACTATTACTAATCCTGAGCAGCTTTTCTAATAAATCTTCTCTATTAGAAGCCTCTGCACAGAATTTTGCTCAAAAATAAAAATTTGTATTTGTGAATAATATAAATATGTATATTTTAAACTTCACTTTCATGAGAAGTATTTATATTCCAGTGTTATACTTAAGAAATAAGTTAATAGGTAAGGAAATAGCAGTAAAATATCATTTATGGTTTGTACAGTATATTATAGATTACTTATTACTTATTTATGTCTTTAGCAAATTTAAAGAAACTTAAATTACTATTTATAGATGATATATTTAAACATCTAATTGCTGCGCAGCGACTCGTTCCTCGATCAGACTCAAGGTCTCTGCAGCTTGAAATGGATGCGCGAGCTGCTATGCGCGACTTATTATTTCGGCCCGAGTGTTTTTACTAATCTCCCTATACTGTGGCTCGGGTTTGCGCTCAGTGGATTGCTTTAAATTAAGGTTCGTATGCATTGAACTTTTATCTTACAAGCCTGTACGCATATATTTTGTAATGTTCAACAGATATATTTATCTATTGGCCAATAAGACGTTTAATGGCATGCTACGCAATATATACTTAAACAAAACCAGCTTAATAATTATTTTAGGCTTAAATTGACTTGACGCGCACGTTCTATGTACCCACATGGGCCAGTAGGAACCTGCACAGCGCGCTCATGCAACCTACACGACTTCGCTTACTTGTGGCCACGGACCAGCAACTTTTAATAATAACAAGAATATAAATTCTCTTTATTTAACATATTAAAACATAAAAATACAAAAAAAAAATTAACGGAACCAATGAACAAAATGGTCATATATCTTATTTCATTTAAATCACGGCAAAGTCTAGCTAAAGCTACTCGACTTTCCACAAGCAAGTAAAATCAAGAAAATTAAAATAAGTACTTAAAAATACTAAACACGAAGTCTCTAAAAAGAGAAAAACACAGTAATACTATGAAATAAGTATACAAGCATACATATACATATCAATAACTAAATAATTTGGGTATAAGAGAACCTTATTAACAGATAACTTTGCTCAATAAATATTGCTTAGTTTTAAATTTGGATTTGTTAATATTAAATATTATAAATTATATAATTTGATGGACTTTCAAGTAAAATATCTTCTAATAAACACTTTTGTGAACTTATTTTTGAATCCAACATCTCTGGAGTAAACATTAGCGTTTAATAAAGTTTCTTAAACGATAAATAAGACGACAACACGAAGTTTACAGTTTTTCAATTCTGTTCTTCTCCTGT
This sequence comes from Monochamus alternatus, assembly GCA_037114965.1. Classification (NCBI taxonomy): domain Eukaryota; kingdom Metazoa; phylum Arthropoda; class Insecta; order Coleoptera; family Cerambycidae; genus Monochamus; species Monochamus alternatus. Next base: position 54,654,396 of record CM073427.1, on the reverse strand, counting down.
TGGGTAAGACTTGAGCAGAATCACAGTAATTACAATGAGAAAATACAAGTCACTCAGATAACATAGTTTTAAGTTTAAAGAACGTGATGACTACCATAAATCAACCTTATAGAGAATAAGCTTTCTGTATTAATATTTTAATATGCTCATTAAAACTCAAATTACTGTGAAGAATTACTCCTAGATTTCTTGCATGGTTATAGAATGCATTGGAACATCAATCGTAACATTAAAATTATTTTTAAAAATTTATACTTTATTCTTGCCACCAAAAAACATGATTTTAATTAAGTTTAAATTAAATCATGTCCCTTCGATAACTGTTTAATAGATTGCGACTTAGAGCTGATAATATTATATTTGCCCACCAATATTGAAGTGAAAATACAGTTGAGTATCACAGCGTATGCTTGTTTTATACACTGATTCTACTAGTAGTAAGCGTTTTGAATAGCAAGGGGCCCAAAATCGTACTCTAAGGAACACCAGAAAGAATTTCTAAACTGGTAAACAAAATATTATTAGCAAGTATACGATGAGATATTCCATACAAATAGAAATTAATGAGTGTGAGTGCATAATTGTTAAATGTATAATACTTAAGTAAATTATTGTGTTGTTTATTGTGTTTTTATTAAATCATCAGTGACAGTAACTAGACATTGTACTTCGAAAATTTTAGAAATATCTCAGATTAGAAATAGAAGTAGAGTTTTTTTTTAAGTAAAGGCAAATTAGTTGCCTATTTCCACATGAAAGGAAGGTATTGTCTCTCAATACAGCAATTAATTATGTAACAAGTATCAATAAAAGGACTACAGTACTTCAACATAGTGAGAGAAGTGTTGTCAACACCAAATTCATTAGTTTTTACTGTTAAGTAAATTTGTAAAAATGAAGTAAAGTTCAACCAAATCAAAGGTCTAAGTATCATATTTACGTGAATGTAATTTAAATAAGTTGAGTGCCTTTCAGGTTTGCTTGTAATTTTTTTAATAAGTAATGAATTCCAAATACCCGTTCTTTTCTGTTGAACCATGGCAATACAGTAAAGTATGCACTTACATTTTTAAAAGGCTTTATCCCTTTGCTGTATAATTAATTTTAAATTTGAAGTTTACCACGGACTCAAGGTTTCGTAACTTTTACATTTTTAATAGGAGTATGCACCTTAAATTTGTGTGAATTTTCTGTGTGTGGCAGACATTTTGAAGTTTTTAAGTAGTAGTTCAGTTTAGAGGAAAATTTTGTTTTATTTTAATAATGTTATATCATTTGTGCTCACCTACTGCACAAAAACACAAGATTTTATGGAGCAGTGTCATCTGACAAAAGACTTGCAGTTTGTTTAAGGTAAGGTTGTTGAAGAGTGAGGATACTCGAGAATCCAGCGAAATTGCACGATCAACACCATTTGCAGATCTATGCAGGTACCGGTCCGCACATTAGGACTACCACGGCCAGGCATATAAATTTCAGGCCATAATAATTGTACCCCGACCGGCATGTCCTGTTCTGACGGTCGTTGCGGGTGACAGTATATGTATAAAAGGTTCATACAAAACCGGCAATCAGCCGAAAATGGCAATCATTCTGGACGATATAACTATAACTGAAAAGTGCAACATTTCATTTAGAATGAAGAGACACTGGCGCAATGATGAATGAGTTCAGCACGTTATTCGTCCGCAACTGCACAAACAATGATAACAGTGATTCATCAACCTCCACTCCTCCAAACTTTGCTATAATATCGTTTGAAAATGTGAGCAAGCCTACACAGTTGACATCATTTGTGGCTATATCTATTTTTTTTGACAATATTTTTTTCTGATATCTGTATAATTCTTGACAATCTTTTTTCCGTGTATCTATCTGTATAAATTAATCTGTATGCATCATAGAAATCATAAGAATCCTTTACATTAAGCACTCAAAAATAGTCATACTATGGAGGAGCTTAGAAAGCAGCTATCTAGGGAAAATTTAATTTGCCATAGAAAGCATATGTTTCTACGAATTGGACGTAAAATTTTCATATTTTGAAATACCCGCTCATTAATGTGAAGTTACCCCGTTAGTGCAACCAACTCATAAAAGCTAAAGTACTGCAATATTGCCAGACTCGCGTTTTCTCCATAGGTTGACTATTTTCGGTATTATTTTTGAGTTCTGTATGTACGCATTTAAGAAGCATATTATATTACGGAGAAATTTTATGATCCCAGAAATAGAATAGAATAAACAGTATAATGGAATAATGTAAAATTAAGTCAACCGACTATACAATAATAAAAGATCAATCAATTTTAGTAGATATTAATCGTAGATGTAGTCTTGGTTCAAATTAATTTGTTCCTATACGATTATATCTGAGTAGTGCAGGAATAAGAGTAAAAAATATATTTTCATGTTATTCTGTCACTGAACTTTAGTAATGTTTTTTACAATATGCAATAAAGTAACTATAATATAAAGTGAATTTTTATTTGATGATTGAATGAATTATTATCTAGATAAATATAAAAGAAATAATATAAACTTTTACTCTTATATTTAACTTTATAACAATTCAGTTATCCATGTAAAATACATATTCCTGCTATATTTTGATAATATATAATCAATTTTTTTTGGTTTTACTTATTAACTTATAGATGAGCATGAACCGGTTATAAACCAACCGTCTTCCTTGCTCTATCAGCATTTTACTAGCACTGTCAAAATATGTAGCTTATTTCTTATCCAAATTACCTATAGAAATTAAAAAAAAAACTAGCCTAACACTGTTGAAGCTATAGATAGATAAATTTATCTTAACAGTCAGTTTTCCTCCAAGAAGATATTATATTTCAAGAAACAGTGCAGTGTAGTATTTACATATTGACAAGACTATTCTAACAATCCAACAATACATTGTAAAAGTTTATTTTAGTGGTTATACTTTACTTTAACAAATATTCGTATGCAGTATTTTGTATGTAGTGATTTCTGCAATGTATTTTAATAAAATGTATCAGGTATAGTGTTCTAAGGTATCTTTTCTCAGATTTCATTAATTTTTTCGATATGTAGCTTGAGTAACAATTGGCAATAATTTTTTCACAATATTTCTTCATTTTATCTGCGCCAACAGTAATATTATTGTAGTGTTAAATATTCTTTTCCAATGCAATGTTATTTCCCCCCTTTCAAAACGTTTATTTCTCCGTTTTGTAAATAACCGCAGGAAATTGTGATAATCAACTGACGTCTTTTATCAAACCATGTGTATCATAGACATTGTTTTGTAGTAGTGTCCAGTAGGCAGTGTGAAACTTACAGTACAATGCGAAGTTCCCTGAAAATACTTAATTACTTGAAATTGTTTGGCCTTCATATACTATCTGAATCAACCGTAAGTAGTTATTTGGAATATATATCTGCCATTCTTTCGATTTGCAGTTAACAGACTGATAGTTTTATGTATTAAATATACTGAAATTAATATTTTCTAATCGATTCATCTCCTTTCACAAACGTTAAAATTTCAAAATAACTCAAAAAATTAGAATGTATGAAAATGCTTTTAAGTAAAATATTGCTTGTTGAATTTGTTCACGATTTTTCTTAGTAGTTTCTCTTTTCTAAAATGTAGCCGTTTAATTCATGGAATTTACTATAAACTTAATTTATTATATTAGTATAACAGTAATAAAATAGTACACATATGTTTTATAACTGCTTTTTTCTTCTTTGGTAAATTTAACCATACGTTTAGAAAATTTAATAGATCATTCAAATTTTGTCAAAAAAATACTAAGTCGTGCCTATAAAATGAAAATCGGATCAAAGATATAGCGAATTGTGCTTATCCCGATTATTTGATGTAAATGATGTTAGTATACAATCTCAGACCTTTTGTGAATATATCGAAAACAATTTATAGAAATGTTCGACATCTTAAGAAACATTGCAATAACTATGTATAATAAATAACCAGCTGCTATACAATTTATTTAATTATTTTCTTATTTTTGTTGAGAAAAATCCCATGCAAATAAGGATTTATGAACAAAAAAAAAACAATAAAGAATGGACTGTCAAAACATGTCTTAATCCAAATTTATTGTTTTCATTTTTTTATAAGCCTTTTTAGAATATACCTACATATTATGGTTTTTTTATTATGAATATAATAAACAGAACCAACTGAAGAATAACTAGACAATGGTGAGGCATAATATACTTATGTAAGCAATTTACGTTTCTATGCTGGAAATGAGTCATTCAAAAGAACCGCCTTTATATATGGCGCCATAAAATTAAAAGAATGTATATATATCCTCTGTTTATATAGAGTTACAATTAATTAATCCACCATCCCACAAACAATAATTCACAACCTCTTCAAATATTATTTATTTAAAAGGGAGAGAAGTGGGAAAAAACTGCAAATAAAAACATTCCACATTTTAAATGGGAGTAATTTTAAGGCAACATACATATTTCAGGTAATTCAAAATTTTGTAACAAAATATATACAGGGTCTCCAGAAACTAGTGGTCAAAAATAGCTGTAATCAAGTTTGTATTTCTAGGTAAAAAAATAAAAATAACCCCAGTATGTTGTTTCGTGTGCAACGGAGGTGTCAATTGTAGAAAATGTATAGAAACTCAAGGTGCTCATATTGAAGCTTAATTATTAATAAATGATTATTACATACAATATTAAATATGCGTTTATTTTGAAAAAAGATATTGAATAAAACAATGTAAGTATAGCTTTTTTGTAGTAATTTGATAGGAGAATCGAATTGCGAATACAAAATGTCAAATTTGGCAGCACCGTCAGAATTGTATAAATTATAAAACTTAATTTTGACCGTACCTGTATAATGAAGCATGTCTAATTTCAATTTAAATAGTGAAAGTAGTATTATTGTGAGTTACTATACTATCGCCCAAATTAGTTAAAAAATTATGATTAAAATTCAATATTTAACATTTTACTGGGAAGCCTTATAATGTCCTTAATAAGGAAGCCTTATAGAGTGTTTCGAAAATAATTGAAAAAATGGAACATTGGATTCCTGAGTTAAATTTAGAGGTGTTTCATGTAAAAAAAATAATTTTAGCATCCCCTAATGCATGAATATGTGCCTAAGGTTTGCTACAGACTATGCGTGTATTCGCGATTCGTTATGCGCGATTCGTGATATACGAGGAATTTCCCAATAGTGTGTAGGGTCATGTTCGTTAAAAACCCATTGGTAAAAAACCTACACACGATGCACGAATTCCTTACAAACCGCACATCGCGAATTGCGAATTCACGCATAGTATGTAGCAGGCCTAAAATGGTGCAACTACAAAAGTATGTAGTTTTTATAATATTTTTTATTGGAAACAGAAAACATAAACTCATGTCAACTATGTCTACTCTTTCAATATGTCAAATTTTACAACCACAGGTGAGCAAACTCCTCTGCATTTTGTAAATTTGCTAGAAAAGTAATAATTTCACATAAAAACCACAATAGACAAACAAATGTCTAAATTCAATAGTCTTTCTAAAAATCTAGTGATGTTTGACGTATCTCTATAAGAAATATTTTTTTAGCAGAAAATAGGATACATAGGATGACGAAAATAATTTTTATTCCTCGACATTCTGCAATATCCTCTTTGAAACGAATTTCTTCTCCAAATGTAATATTATTTCTAGTAGTCACTGAACTATATTGAGTTTTTGCAAAGAGTTGTCGGTATATTCAGAGCGGATATTGAATGGAAGTATCTATAGCTTCAAGTCAGTTAGTGGATCATAAAAATGGTCGGTAAATGGATATGTCTGAATATGTGTATTAGGCACAACATTCAAGAGACCTTTTTTGTTGTAAAATGTTAGGCGAGCTCGAAAATAATAAAATTTTTATAAAATCCATTGGCGTTCTACATTTTATCATAAAAATGTCTAATGACTCACGTCTAACTAAGCGATTAGAAGCAGATAAAAATTGGCTTTATACTAGAAATGCAACTATTTACCAACGTATAATAACTGCCAAATTTTAAGAACCTAACATTGACTGACTGTTCCAAGTTTATTTCAAATATTAATATATTTTTAAAACTTTTCAACAACATATATCTCGAAATGATCATAATTATTATGTAGAAAATATGTAATTTAAAAACCCTGAAAAACATATTTCATTTACCTTAAAGCTAGTAACGGACGGTGCGCTATAATATATAACTGATATATTACAAATATATCGCTTGTGATTAAAATGCATCGAACGTTACGCACTAACGCTATAATATATATTTATATCTATGCGGTTTACTTGTCTGTAGGAGTATATCTCAGTACAAAAAAATGGATATATATTATATATCTTATAAACTCGTCAAAAAAATCATACAAATATATCACTATAACTTAAAGTGTACTAAGAAAAGTATTTTTGATGCTGGAATAGCTGCATGTAAGTTTGCCGTATGTCATAAAAAATTCAAAAAATTTGTTCATTTTTAAAAAAAGATATATTATAAAAAAATCGTAGAATTGTTTAAAATAGGTCGGTTAAAAAAAGAGGGAAAACAGTTGGGTAAATTAGGATAATATTTTTTAGGTGGTGTCCATTGCAGGTGCAGTTATATTGTGCAATTGTATTCAATTGTGTCATTAATTAGGGGGGGTCAAATGTCAGCCGGTATCAGTCTCTCACATTGACTCAAGCCAACATTCTTCCACCCTACCGTACCCGCAGAGAGGGTGCCAACCCTCTCCACGCATATAGCTTATATACGGTCTACCGGCTGCGGGGGTCGAACCCACAGCGATCTAGTCGCCTCGATTCAAGTACTGATGCCCCACTGACCGAATAGTGTGCAAATGTATATTTTCTAGTTTCTTCATTTCAGTATAATCCATTCATTATATTATATTTGTGGAAAGCTCTACAAAGTGGCTCATTTGGGTGCTACGTTTATGATTTTGCATGTGTTTACGGAAGCATGAATGTATAGGTATATTACATTACATATGTTGGCAAGCTTATATAACACATTTAAACCTGAGCAGTAATAAAATTGAAACGATACAAACAAATAATTTATATTTAACCCTTCCTAAACAAAAGTTAAATGTGTACTTCCTCTCCTCACCATATTGCTGTTGCTAATTGGCTCTAACAACGAGATAGCCGAGTAAAATGTTTGGATTTAAAGTGACAGTGAAACTAACTTATAGTGAGTATTCTTTTGAGATAAATTGAGTTAACAATTAATCAGAAAATCGTAGAAAGAAAATGAAGAAATCCACCGTTAGCGAAAATCCACGTGCGAGTACCCAGGTAACAATCATAAGATTTTATAACTTGAATACGCATCATTCAAAAGAAAACTTAGTCTACTTATTAATTTCTGTTTACAAGACAATAATTTCTTTTTACAAAATAAAAACTGCACTTATATCACAAATCAATATTATTTTATGAAAATGTAATTTAAAATACAGTTAGTTGCCGAATTCGGATAAAGTTCAAGCAAATTTGTTTTTTGTACATTTTTTTATAGATTTTTTAATCTAAAACGCAAAATTGTACTTTTTTTCAAGATAGAAACTATTTTTTCGAAAACTGCAATAAAATAAGACAATTATGTTATGTACAACAATTTAATTTATATTATTTGTAATCGTTTGAACCGTGTCTGAATCAAGACGGTTTAGGCGTGATGACTATCATAACGATAGCAATTTAAAAACAAACAATAAAAATTACATGTTTGAAAAAGTAGTGTCAGTTATACAAGTATATTGTAATTCATATTCTAAGAGTGCTTAATTCAAAATGAACTCGGAAAGTGAAGACGAGCATTTACCAGGGGAAGTATTGGAAGCGGCACAAAGTGCTATTTCACAATTAATCCCCAATAAATCGTCGAGAGAGTACGAGATTGCCTACAACGAATTCAAAGGGTGGCGTAGTTCGAAGAAAATTCAAAAAGGGTCTGAAGCGGTATTACAGGCATATTTCGAATATAAAATTAATAAAATTATCTTCGACGTTATAGTCAGTATATTGCATGTTAAAAAGTACATTGAATGCCAAAGAAAATAATTTAACTGACTGGCAGTATCGGCACTTTCACTTACATGTAGTGCAAAATAAATTATTGTAATAGTCATGTTTATAATAGTTACTGTTTTGTATTGAAATGTTATATTAGTTAAAATATATATTGTTTAATTAATAAAATCATAAATAAGTTTAGAAAAATGACAAATTATTTTGACATTTGTTTTATGTTCTAGAACGAAACAGACTTTGGCGTTCTAGAACATACAAGTATTCAGCTAGGTGTCAAAAAAGACTCACTTTGTCAACTGAAAATTTAAAGAAAATGTCGACTTTTGATGACAGTTTTCGAAAAAATATATTTTATCACTGTCAAGATGGAACTCAACTACAAAGTGGTGTCAAAGAGAAGCGACATGAAAAATTCACAGCTTTTTTGTCTTTTTAAACTTGCAAAGGAAATCTGGAAAATTATAAGAAGGTACCTACGTAATTCAGCGAAAGGAATTATAGTTTGAACCATACAGGATGTTTTAACAATATCGATGCTAACATATATTTTTTGTGAGTGGATTTATTTAATTAGAATATGTGCATTTTAATTTACGGCATAGTATTGTGTTATACATATTCTTCAGTAGTTGTAAGATTTATTATTAAGAACGGAGAGTGTATAGATCTTGTGGAAGAATTAGAAGTCAAACGGCGAATTTAAGTTATTAATTTTATTGCGTTTTTGTTAATAATTACTGTTGTTCTATCTAGTACAATTAGATACCAATAGGTACGTTATTTTATTTTTGGCATTTAAGTTAAAGATTTTCCAGTACGTTATTTCTAAATACCAAATAATTATTAGAAAAAATATAAATTATTGACCTGCGAATTTAACAACAATTTTACTTTTAGTTTAATAGTTTATGTATGCCGTTCTACACTTTTTATTTAATTACAAAGCCTGATAGATCATATTTCAATAAATTCAAAGCTTCGTAGGAATAAAAATAATTTTATGAAATTTGGGAGTTAAGACTTTTAAAGAACGCAGATAAATATTGCAATGCCAGATTTTTGATTAAAAAAAACGTTGATAGAAGTTATTGAAAGTTACTTCGGAAAAATAATGGCAAGGAACGTATTTCTAATTTAATCATCCTAATACGTCTTGTTGGGTACATTTAAGATTAAGAGTCACACTATATAATGACATTTTTAGTATACCCTGTATATTTTGAAATTAATAATGAAGAGTTGACTTATTTTTAGTAGAAACTTATTGAGATTTCTTTATTTTCATGTAAAAAAAAATATTAATGCGTTTAAACCAATGAACACTGACACCATTGAAAAACAATTGAAGGTTAAGTTAATAAAATATGTTTAAGACATTATTTAAAAAAGTTTAATATTACTTCTTATAATAATAATAAATAAACAGCTGTTTAAACATATTTGTTATAGAACGAAATTTTTAATCACCCTGGCTAAAAAAGTTGTATTAAACAAATAATTATTTCTAACAGTCATGAGAAAACTTTTATTTAAAAAATGCGTATGATAAACCCTACAACATAACCTCGACACAAGAATTCTTGCTGCTCTTTAGCACTAATGTAGTTTTATCTGTTTGTTTAACTTTTACTGTAAAATAAACATTAAGTGGTCTTAATGGCCAGTTTTGAAAAGTGATTCTCATTTAAGGTGCACGGCTTTGTATGTGAAGTAGTGCTAGTAGTCGATTTAGACCACTTGAAATTCATAATTTTCGTTTTAAATCGGTGAGAAAATTTTTTCGTGATTAAGTGTGAGATAATTATTGCTAAAAATTTAGACAGAAGTAAGTACTTCAGAAATATTTGTTCCATTAAATTATTATAAGCTGTTTTATATAACATCTTACAAAAAAAATCCTTTATTATTAACATATTTATGAAAACAATAGTTAATTTACCAAATTTTGCATATTTTCATTTCTAATGATTCAGAAGTATCAGGACACGTATACCTACCACAAATTTAACAACAAAATGATAAAACCACATAAAAAACCTAAGAGAAAACGTTTATATGAAAAAAAAGTTTATTTTGGGAAGTTAACAATCGTTGAAATGTGAAAATAAAAGTGTATAACTCCGTAGTCTATATTTTTTCATCTAGATACAGAGTTATTATTTTTGTTATCCCACACAATCACAAGCGATTTTTGTAATATATCAGATATACAGGGTGTCCAGGAAAATGTGAAAAAATCTCTCGGGTGCAGATAGAACGTAAAAAAATAAAATGACAAGTTCCTATTTTTTTCCTAAAGTCCTTCCCTACGGAGATATGTATCCCTAAAGGACACCGCTGGAAATCGGTTTTTAAAGTACTCAATATAATTTAATAAAAATTTAATTTGATAGACTCTAGTAAGGACGTCTTAAAATAGTGACCTTGAAACATATTTTTATGATGTCATGTCAGATGTCAAGTTATGTTTATTTGTTAGGTGGTTACAGCATTTTGAAATGATAAGTTGATTAAATATGATATATGGAAAAAGATTGGTGGAGGTGGTCCAGCTGCTTGACCAACCCGATTACGGATCTCAGCCCACTATTTTTTGTAATTTCTTTAGGTATTTTTAAAGGAAAAATTGTATGCAGCTTTGCGGTATAATAAAAAAAAATCTGTTCGATGTTAACGTTGCAATGACGAAAATGGGTATTTACAAACCGTTGTATTTATTTGTTTAGTAAATGATTACTGCAATTTTTAAAATTTTATAGGATAACCCTCATTACAAAAGGTCAAACTAATAGAAAAAGTCAAAATATTTGAAGAACAAAGCTGCTTAGTGAATTCAAGAGCACTTTTTTCATAAAATAAGTTTTAATATTATTGTACTGAAAATATAGTTTTCACCATTGGCGTAGAAGCTTAAGGGGTACAAGGATGAACAAGACCTATACTACGCCACTGGATTTAGTTAAAAAAATCACCTCAAATTATTAACCTTTTATCATGATTACTGCGTACTAAAGGAAAAAATATTTATTTGTTTGGTAGATAAAAAATAAAATTAAATATATATTTTTTAAGTTGGATCAGGAAAACGGACTTTTATAGAGAAAAATGTTATATAGAAAAGACAACTATTATTTGTTAATATGGTGTTGCCCTATCTATTATGTTCCATGACATATTTTTAGGCATCAAAAATGGATAAGCAGTTCTAGAGAAAACAAATATTTTTAATTATAACCCCATAACTCACATAAAAAATTAGTTGGGACATACATAACTTTCTGGGAAATGTAAAGTAAATCCACACACACATAAACTTATCCTGCTGAGCCCTTTCGTGTTAACTCGAATTTTGTGTTTAAACTCGAAATTTCATACTCAAATTCGAAATTTCGTGTTCAAACTTAAAATTTCGTGTTCAAACTTGAAATTTCATATTTAAACTCGAAATTTCGTGTTCGAACTCAAAATTAAGTAACAGAAAGAAAATTAAAAAACGTGACCTTTCTATGCTTTCGTAAAAACTATTTATGGAAATATATTTGAAAATATATGAAAGTATACCCATTGTTTGAATCAATTATGTCACATTGACATGAGACTCATGAGTGTCAAATAAGGTTGACATTGAATTATGGAATTTACATTTATTCACATTATTCAATAATGATGCAGTTTTTGGATTATCTTTAGGACAAAAAATGGAACTTTAAAGTACCTAATAGCGATAAAAGCCCTAAGAAGAAATTTCCGTGGTAACCCACATATTACGTATTGTTGGGGATATTTTTTGACATTTCAAAAACGTGATATATTTTCCTTTAATATTAGCTATTTCTCAAAGCTACAACTATATAAAAAAAATTGTGCTGGCCAAAATTATTGATCAAATTTGCTAATGCTTATGCAAGTAAGCAAATGACTGAAATGTGTTGATTAATTTTCACTTCACCTATGACGCGGGGAAAACAGAGGTTTACAAGTGAAGGATACAGAGGAGCGTTGCCACTTAGTTATCAATAATTATTCACAATTTACACACATAATCTTATCATAGTATCAATAACAGTATGTTTTTAATAAGCAGATTCTTAACATTTAATCAATACACCTCGCGTAGAGTTCATCTAGCTTTGCAAATTGACTAGTGGCAGAAATAGTGAAATGTCAGAAGAATGTCCTGAAGCCAGCAAATTACTTGTAAGTAATAAAATAATTACCTATAATTGATAGCTTTTTATTGTTGTATTTTCTGTATTTCTTTATATTCTGCCTGTTTTATATTTACCAATTTTTACATAAATTAAGTCAAGTTATATTAGCACGTGTACATAAATGTTCATTTTCTAACTTCAACCAATTGTCAAGTCATTAGAGTCAAGAAATTAGAGATAATACGACCGATTGATTTTTAATCATTAACTATTTCGCATATAAAAGGTTATAAATTTTATTATACTTACATAATTATTATAAAATAATAAAAATTATTTTCTACTTTTCTATTTAAAATGTACCTCTGACACGTTATATTTTTGTAAAGTTAAGTTAAATTTAGTGTAATAATAATATTGAAACAAATTATTTTTTTTCAATGGTGGATAATAATATTGACTATCGTTTTATTGATTTTGTTGCATGCTGTATCTACAGAGTCCCGAAATAGTTAGAAAATTTATACCTTTGTTATTTAAAAGGAAGAAATCAAAAAATAGATTTAATTGCTTTTTGCTTTCGATATTGGCATTAGTAAATTGTTTTTATTTGAAACAATATATGGGTAGTAGGGTTAATAAGTAAGATTACAGTGTATCTGGTTATATTACTCTAAATGGCATCTGTAATTATTTTCACTGAATATGTCAAAATCAGGTTTTAATTTGCAGTACAATACCCTCCTTTCTAGAAACGTGTGTCTCAATATATATTTAAACTTATCTTTAAGTGTTTACTATATTTACGTCATAAACATGTGTCATACTATCTATAAAACATCACACAAATTTCACCGTTTTGTATTTCCTTGGTATGATTCTAAGAAAAAAAATTGTCAAATATCGGTTGTCCCCATCTCATCATATATGAATAATATATTCTTTTATCCCTTATAATTTATACGCACTGATGTTTTCCACAATCTCACACAGTTTCACATACCTATGGTATCTTAACAATGGACTTCAAAAACTGGTGCGTCTGTATTGAATGGTCATTTCAATATAAATGCATACTATCACAAAAATTGTTCGATAACTGTATTGGAGACATTGGGGTTTCCGTTTCCTCAGTCTGATATTACCGACTTTCCAAATCATTGAAAGTTGTTGATGAAGCAGTTAGTGAATCAAACTAATTATCAACCCATATATCGTTTTACAGTGGTTTAATGAATAAAGTTTCAACAAAATAATGAAAAAACGTATACTGGAACAAATAATACAGAGTGTTTCTTTCGATTATTTTTATTTATGGTTTGGTGTAACTAAGAAAGTTGTTCAAACCGTTTAAAATATTGAATATATATAGAAAATAATATAAACAATATTTTCTAAAATTAGTTGAAAATTGCCAGGGTTGTCCAGAAAGCAGGCCCGCTGACAAACAAGACACCTTCGCTGCCTTAAAATTTTAAAGTTCTATAGTTCTATGTTACAATTCTGACGGTATGGGAGGTTCTTTGGGTTGACTAGAACCTTCCTCACGAAGTAGCGTGATATTACGATGCTAAATAATTTCTATGAACAGAAAATATATAGAATGCTCCATGAAAGCGTTATTGTACTACACAAAGAGTTATGTCAACTGCCAACTGAATTCTTATATCATATTTTGCTAAGTAATCTTCACTCAGTTAGTTACTAGTTAAATCAATCTATTATAGGTGACATGTAAAAACCTTTAAGTTAGTGTACTAAACTGTGTGATATTATGAATATCATCGTTTCTTTAACAAAAATTATGTTGATAAGCTTATTTCTTTGTTAAAAGTTAAATTCACTCAAAATGCAGCACCAAAATGATGTCACTCATAAATGGGTTTGAATTTATTCAATATTATTTTCTACTGTGTAAAATCTAACGGCACTCCCTTATATCAGTTTTTGAACTATTGGAATTTTCGAGTAAAAATTTCATTAGACCTTTATTGGTGAATGGAACAACTAAGAACTAATGTTTCATTACGAATATATGTCAACAATTCGAAATAAATCACCAGATTCATTTTAAAGAGTGCTATTGTTATTGCAATAGATTGTATATAAGGCGCCGCAGATTTCCCTAAAAAGTTAGCTTTATTGCGAAAAAATAAGTGATGATGAACAGGAATATAGTTTCTTTTAGTGGGTATTTAAGTATTTATTAACCATTAACCTGTACTGGATAATGATAACATAGATCAACGAAGCCATAGCCGTAAACTAATAATATTTGTTTATTATCTTAACATTTACAATTCCCCAAATTTCAAACCTGTTTTCTCGAATGATGTCTAATGTAATATAGAATCTTGTAATTATAAGAGATATATAGAACATAGAACAAGTATTTTCAAATTTCTAACAGTAGATAATGTTTTACAAAACGACATCTAATGTGAAGAATTCCGTAAAAAAATCTGCACGTTGCGAAGTGAACATTGTTTTTTTTTGACAGTCCAAAATTGCAAATATTACAAAATTCATCAACTTTTTATTATTTATAGAAATCGTGTGAGTCTTCCGCATATGAAGAGGGTGTCGTATATGACTCCAGTCTATCAAGTCAATCACAGAAGCTTGCCGTTTTCTTCTTGATGTTTGCACTCCAAGTTTGTTCAAATTTCACATTCTCCGGTAGAAGAAATTGTTACTTAATAATAATCCGAATTATAAAATATGTACCAAAATTCTACAAATATATTATTTTTAAATTGTTATCGAAATGAAGCTAATAAATTTATTGTTCACATCATCACAGAAATGAAACATAGAAACACTTTCAGATAAAAACTACAAGCATCTCTTTGAGCCAAAACTTTTAACTACCATTTCTCCCAATAAAAAATAAATGCAGGTGGATCATTCAAATATTGTCCTATACGTATGTAGTTCCAGCTTTGTATTTCGTTTAATAAAATATTATGATCTCTTTAATTTGGTATTTAAAAAAATCAACCTTCTCTTCAAATTCAACCCCTTCATACTGTTTCCAATAAATAAAATTTCGTAATGGTTAAATCAGGACATCAATGTGATCATGGCTTAGGTCTTATCATTATATAATAACATTGTACAAAATAGATGTGTATGCAGTGTCAAAATTACTTCCAACATGATGTTGCCCTTCTCATTCGATTTCTCTATTAGCATTCTGTAGGTAACGATTGAATTAATTGAATTTTTTTTTAGTTCAGCTTGCAATACTTACTATTTAAAAATATATTAGTGTGTCGCTTCAGTGCGTGAATATAATGTGTTTGGGCCTTGTTTATGTAAGTACATAAACAAGAGTTTTGGTCGTTACGGTAGCGGTAGACCTTCGACGCCGTTCAATGGCAGCGCACTCAGTGATGCCAATTTAGTGAATTTTTCACTAGATGTAGAGAATTCCAGCAGCCTGTAGAGATAAGAGATGTAAATTTAAGTGTCCCAAACCTGGACTATTTCACACCATCGGAGAGAGAATTTCGATAGGAGAAACTAACAACTACATTCAAAATAGTGACCTGTTTTGATCAACCTCATTGATTAGATGTAGTCAGAACATGTTGATGTTTAATCTGAACACGATCTCTAATCTTCAGATTGCGTTATGATTTAAATATGCTGCACATCCTGTGTTCGCAATGATAACGATTTATAAATTTTATGCAGCATATTTGACATAGTCCACTGTACTTTTACCTGCATAATCTGCAAGAACCGCATGATGAGGTCGGTTATCTCATATTTTTAAATTTTAAATCCGACCAACTAATGCTTGGATAATTCTTATTGTTTTCAAAGATAACTAAATACATGAAAAATATTTTTTTCAATTTTCAAGAAATAAATCCTTGAAGCGGTTAGAAGATAGAAAATCGTCTCAAATTGTTTTACCCCATCTAAGAGAATGCCAATAGGTTTCCCTGCAACATTATCGCATTATTAGTCAATGCTTAAATCGTATCCCAACTTTCCAGTATTCTTGTGTGCTCAAATTACATTTCTTTATATTAATAAGAATTCCACCAATACCATGTAGATCTAATGTAATGTAATAAAAACAATATACTAATATATGTAATGTTAAGAATGTTCAAATCATCGAAAGTTATTGATGAAGCAGTTCAGTGAATCAAAATTAATTATCAACCAATATATCGTTTCACGCATGGTTTAAAGAGTATAGTTTAACAAAATGATGGGATAAACCTATACTGAAACGAATAATACAGTGTTTCTTTCGATTCTTTTTTATTTATGGTTTGGTGTCACTTAGAAAGTTTTTCAAACCGTTTAAAATATTGAATATATTTAGAAAAGAAGATAAACTTTATTTTCTAAAATTGTTTGGGAATTGCAAGGGTTGTCCAGAAACTAGGCCCGCTGACCGTCTCAAATTGTTTTACCCTATCTAAGAAAATGCCAATAGGTTTCCCTGAAACATTATGCAGTATGTAGTCAATACTTAAATCGTATGACAACTTTCAAGTATTCTTGTGTGCTCTAATTTAATTTCTTTATATTAATAAGAATGCCACCAATACCCTGTAGATATAATGTATTATAATAAAAATAATACTTATACTAATATCTGTAATATTAATAATGTTCGTGGAAACATATTAAATTGGATAATTCTGGAAAATTTTAGCATGAGGTTAATGTTTGAACTGCCAGAATTTTTTCATTATAATTATCAAATTAACTGAACACTATATGTAAAAACTTATTATATTTAGTGATGAAGTAAGGTTCGATGTTTGCATTGAATATTTAAGGAAAAAAATAATTAGCGCAAAATATGAGGCGTTTCAGAAAGATTGCCTAAAATGGACTGTCAAGTTCCCAAATGGACTAATGATGTGGGGTTGTGGGTCAGCAAATGGTGCGGGAAAATTGCAGTGCGTAGATGGAATCATAAATGTTGCCAAATACCAAAAGATACTGAAAAATAACTACAAGAATATGATATTTCTGTGCTGTCGTGGCCATCCAATAGCGCAGACTTAAAGTTTATAACGCATTTTACGCTACATTATTTTCAGTAAATGGTAGGCTCTTGTAATTATATTTTGAAAATATAAATTTTTAGTGTAAGTCGTGACATCTAGTGCTTGTCAGTTGTTTTAAAAATTTAATTTGAATTTGCGGTGCGATAAAAAAAAGAACGAAAAAGAAATGTTCCTTTTCGCTGGCACGTTTCACGAGCGATCGTTTCAAATAATTTAACAGGCGATTGGTGAATTTATAAATATATCGTGATATAATAACGGGTGTTCGCCAATTTCGCCTTAGAAGGGTGTATTTTAGTTTACCTGTCTTTGATTGATTGGTCTTCTTGTCCGACACGATTACATGGAATGCAGTTAGGTGAAAATGAGAAAACATCTCGGTGCATAGAGAAATTCGCACCTAAGGTTTTTTTTTCTTTTGGTTACGAAGTTAAACCTTTGATGAAGTTCTCCAGGAATCTTAGAAAGTTGTATTTTTTCGTCCTTTTATCCCTGTGGGGTCCGCTAGATTTTAAACTGCCAGCTAAGAACCTAGTAAATAATTAGGAACGCTGCATTTCGAAGAAAAAACATCTCCGCAAGGAAAATCCTATGAGGCGGAAGCCCGAGACATTGGTGAAGAAAAACTACAGAATACAGTGTACTTATTTTATACTTATCCATAGACGCCTACTTAATGTAGGTAATTAATATGACAGTAATAAATTTATTTATTTGTTAACTTTTTGAAATAGTGATTAATATTTTGGATCGGAATTCATTTAAATAAACTCACCTTGTATTTTGTAATTGTAACATAATTCATAATAGCTATGCTTTTAATTAAATAGTATAGGTATTGAATAGATAGATATTTGTAGAAATTGACAAACAGTAGTTAACTTTTTTATTTTCATCTTCTAAGAAATTGCATATTTAGCCAGGATCTGAAATATTAAGAGATATTGAAATGATTTGTGCTATTGGTTGACGTAAATAAATATACTGTTTTTTATTAACACCCTGCACATTTTCTAGTTATGACTTGATTAAGATAATAAATTCGATAAAATATCTTACTCATCATCTATTAATTGCGATTATACTCATAGAAATGAGAATGGTATCATACGTGTTCTATTTACAAACAGGAGATAAAAAGTTTTCTTGAATGTGGCTGACTGGTGGCCTATTTAAAATAAATATTTATAAATTATTCGTAAATAGTAAGAAAAGTATATACCTCTATGTATATATATTTGTTGCTATCTTTGTAAATAAGTTAAAGAATAAATTGATTTAAGGTAATTATTTATTTTAATAACATGTATCGCATTGGCGCATCTAGAATTTTGCTGTGACGGAGATAATGGAGAAATTGTAAAATGTAAACTAAATTTTGCATAACTCATTTCTAATCAGTTAAAACAAAAGAATTAAATAATTTTTTTATTATAAAAAAAGTAACAAGCTCTTACTTAGACACTTGTAGGTAACATCTCCATAGAAAAATAAATACAAATCATACAGTACACTGAAGCAAAACGAATCCCTTAAGGGTTTCTGAAGCTGAAAAAAATTAACTACGCTGCATACGAGTATCGTCTAAGATAATAACTGTCGTATGACAGACAGCAACAATGTTGTCGGGTTCGCTTAATCTTCCATTTTTAAAAAATATTTCCAGGGGTAAAGCGGTCACCTGATAGTCTTTTTCTTAAAAAAAAATATGTGCATTTTTGACATCTAGTACATTCATCGCAAAGAAAATGGTGCATTTACTTTCCGCATATTCGAACGGAAATTTCATGATTTCGTGGAATCATACCCTACAGCTTAGACACTGCTTTTTTTTCTTCCACTCGTTGATGGACCTGAAATAATTGTTAGTGAAGTTGGTGGTGATTTTGAAGAAGCAGCAATTTTACTCGTAGTTAGCCCGTTTTTTTTCTTTTCTTGACTTTTGGCCTCCTTCTTGGTTAGCAACAGCTTCCCCTTAGCTTTTTTCTCTGCCAACTTTGCTAGTTCTATATTTTTGAGCTCATTTGAGGTAACAGTCGGTCTCTGATCATATGACTAAGACGATTTGCTCAAAAATATAATATCAACAGAAATAAAAAAAAATCCAGTATTCTCATTTTGTTTATAAATAATAGTAATTACAAATTTTATTACATATTGTTATCATTATGGAGGGGTAATTACCCCATTAACCCCCTTGGATGCGCCAGAGATGTAGGTATCGTTTGTAGCAATACAGATTAAATCTTTCATACTTCATATATATCTTGAGTCAAAAATTGCAAAAACATCTTTCTGATCTATTTTGAAATACCTGTTTATTATGTAAATTATGAATTATTTAACGTTCAAGTATACCAATGAAGTCATCTCATAGTTTCAGTGACGGTGAGTATCTACGTCATACTGTCATTTTGTTTGACCTTTTGATTTCTGATTAAAACATTACAAGTTTAATTTCCAAGTTTAATAGTTCTACATTTTGCCTTCCATAAATTTCTCCATAATAGAAAATTTCTGTTTATGTACTATTGCGCCATAAGTACTGTTTACTGTGCTGTAATTATTATTTTTTAAATTATTTTGACAAAATCTTTTGCACATCTAGGAAATTATTGGAAAAATTTGCTCATATTCACATTCCAAGACACATTTAAGTTAGAAGCGCTTAAGGGTACGCACACAATTTTTGATTTCCTAACACTTTAGACCGTTTTTAAGCAATTTAAACCCTTAATAGTTTTTCTAGTTTATCAGATAAAAAATTACATTTTTTATAACTTTAGATATGCGTACCTACTCTTAGGATCACACGTTTTAAAAGTACGCAGACCATAAAAAATGGTAAAAATAACGTGACATAATAGAGTAAATTTTACTTGTCATTTACTTTTTTTATATTTTGCCATTGTACTTAACTACAAATTAAAAAGTAAGAATGTAGGTACAAGCAGTTGCCAAAGGGTACACATGCGTACTCTTTTGATGCGTACTCTTATGGAGACCGTAAAATGAATAACACGTCATAGCATACCTATGTTCTAGGCGTCACATAACCTCCAATACATTATTTGAAAGGTTAACAACGGAATTGAAAATATTATAATATTGAATTAACAAATAAACTTTGTGCTGTCACTTCGGATAGCGCACACCGACTCACCGACTTCCAATTCTAGCCAGCAACTGCCACATAACATCATAAACACGGCATTATTAAAAAAAACTAGTGCGTACTCTTCTTAAGGCAAGGCGCATATTGAGACGCGTGTGAGATGACGTGACCCGGCCAGCATGACACGAATGCGCGACACGCGTAGCGTTGTCTTTCGCATATTGCAAGACAGTTCTTCTCACAACTTTCGAACAGCCACGTCGGTCTAATTTTTCTTGTTCATTATAAAAATGAATGATTTAATCGGAAAATTGGATTTATAAATGAAATAGATCCCTGAGTTTGGAAACCGATATTAAATGAAAAAATTTGAAACTTGGACCATATATAGCCTGTAGTTTCGTGATGGTATTTTTTAGTTATCAATGAAAATGTAGAAAAAATTACGGTTTTCTACCTAAAAAATATATCATCTTTTAAGTGCAGCTCTTTTGTAATTTCACACCAAATCTTGCTTTTTATCTTCGCTTTCATGTAATTCTCATGTCTGGTATCATAAAGCTGTCTTCTTACTGCGCGAAAAACTGTGCCACTGCCACTACGCTGCGCGCCTTGTGTCACACACGAGTCTTGCTGTGCAACGTCGTGACACGAATTTGCGCTGTTCCATTACTTTCCTTAAGCTACAAAAGTACGTGCTGTGCTGTGTCACCACACACGCGTTATACGCCTCTCAATATGCACCTTCCCTTAGGGATATCTACTTAGACATTCCTAGCGTTCTATAAATGCTGGCAGTTTCTCAAGAAATCAAGAAAACTTGTTTCATATCCTCATAAATTGAACGTTTCAAACATGTCTTGGACAACCGCATTTTGATTCATGTAGGTATGTATCATCAGATAAAAGAGATGCTTATGCGTATAGGTGGAACATAATAATAGAACTGCTCGAACACAACGGAGACTCATTTTTGGATTCTGGAATTGTGAGAGGGTAGTCTTAAAAAGCCACAGCACTTAGGCCCCATTGGACATCTTGTGCTTCCTCCTATTAAGAGATCAATCCATCTGAACCGTTAACGAACCTAATAAAGAAAAAAAGGTTGTGACGTTGCTCAGGGGGTTCCCTCTAATGTAGGCCATAGTGCATAGCAGTGCATATATGCACTCCTAGCCAGCTTATCAGTTGTATTGCCTTAGGACCGCCCGTGTCCCTAGTATGCAGCTGTTCCAGTGCTTGATGGCACTCCCATGCTGATCTAGTTGTTATCTTATGATTGCATAAGATTAGTAGTGATTGTCTACTATCTGTATAGATTCTCATGGTTTTGCCCGTTATATACCCACGGACAATTTCCTTGGCGGCTATGATTATATCTGCTAGTTCCGTTTGTACTACCCTAGCATGCATATCCATTGCCCACTGATATCGGATGTGCAGCGATCTGGAGTAGATTCCATATCCTGTACCTTCCTCTCTTTTGTTCTGTTCGTGAATATGTTGATTACATTCTCACGGTCGGTTTCTTCATTCCTGTCAGTGTCTGCCTGCAGAAGGGGCATCCTTCTGACGACCACAGGTGACTTTTAACCTTTCCACATCTTACATTTGGTATAATACCAGTATACTTGAGGCGAAGCATAGTTGTCACAGCCACTTCCTTTAGAATAATATCCAAAGGTGGCAGACATAGCGTTACCTTCATTGCTATGATCGGCGTAGTTCGCATAGTTACAGTTATGCTTAAGTAGGCAATCCTTTGTACCTGACAGCTTTTGTTTAGCTGTTGTCTGTTGGACTTTCGGCCACCAAACAACAGTCGCATAGGCTAAGATGGGTCTCACAATGGCAGAGTATATCGACATGACTACTTTTGGTTTTATTCCCCAGGTTTTACCAACAGTCCTGCGGCACTGCTCATAGGATATCTTCTCTCCAAATGAAGATTCCATGTTAGCTTTGCATCAAGTATGACTCCATGGTATTTTGCATCCAATGCAAAGCTTAACTTAGTGTTTAAGAGAATAGATGCCTTTATTGGTGCCATTTTCCTCTTCCTTGTGAATAAAATCATTTCCATCTTCTTAGGGTTGGCATGGTTTTCACATCACTTTTCGACGATTCTTAGGGAGACTCATGTTTTATCAAATTATTTTGCCCATTTTTCAGAAATTTGACAATTGGAGCACTTAAAAGCTATTTTGAAGAAACTCGTTTCAATCCTCTTGTCATTCATGTAACTTTTTTTAAACTTGTTCTCTTCCAAAATTATTGTATTGTATTTTAAATGACCGCCTGTACACATTTCCAGTTTTAAACAGGATGGAAAAAATAAAGCTTGGTTAAATAATTTGGATAATGCATAAATATTTGAGTTAAATTTGTGTTAAATCACACATTTGATAAATATCTTCTTCCATGAAAATGATAACGAAGTGCGTCAGTCTACATATACATTTACCTACCTACTTAATTAATGAAATAATTATTAAAATTTTTAGTATAAGTTAAGTATATATAGTAGTGTGTGTGTGTAACTCGATTTAAACGGCATAAATAATACAAGATAAATCGAAATATTAAACATTTATTCGATTAAGAGAAAAGAAAACTAGTTATTAAAATCAATGAAATGAAAAATCGGATCTCTGCCGCCAAATTATTAATATTAATATTCTCTGTTTCAGGACAACAAAGGAATGGTGACTCCAGCGCAATCTGAACGGGCAACTTCACAATCTGTTCACGTCAATATTACAGACACCGATAAAACGCAGACTCGTGCTACCACAATAAGGTGTAGACGGCGATTGCGTGTGCCACATTTGTTAAATGCATTTATTGTTGTATTAGGTAAGTTGATAATTTTTTTATTAATCCATGTTGCTTTAAGATCTCTTACTACCATATATTTTATTATGTAGCATTAGGTACTTTTATTATTGCACCTTTAGCAAGTATATTGAACAGATTAGTTATTACCGTTGCCGTTAGTAAGTAAACACAGTGTTTACTGTCCAAAATATTTTCATTTATCACTATACTGACAAACTAATAATTCAAATTCTTATTCACAAACAATTCTCTCAAATACTGCCATCATTATATTAGCTATCATAATATTCCATTAGTATCGCACCACTTAATATTTATTACATGCATCATCAAGTACAAGTGGATACGTAGATAAGACGATTACTTAATAAAAATTTGAAAGAGAAATAAACTTATATTTTATCTACATTCCCACATTTTTGCTAAATCACCTGATTTCAATGTCAGTATTATTACGTATTAAAAATAACTAATTATGTATAATAGACGTACGTCAGTAGCGGCTCGTCAGGTGACACAGGTGACGCATCACTTCGCCTAAAATTACCGGTTGTACATAGCACATAAAATTAATTTTAATCCAATATAAATTTTGTAATTTATATTTCTATATTAAAAATATCTTCTGTTGAAAATATATCAAAATCAGTAGATACGAGAAAAAATAATAATTATAAATAGTAGAGTGCTGAACGCCTCAAAATACATTGTCTTGATTAGGCCTCTTTAGATATCTTGAAATTAGTTTCAAAATAACTACCGTAATAATGATTCGATTTTGATAAGGCTTGCGCCAGTTTTCTTAGAAAAGAATCTATTTTCCAGGATTCCCTAAATCATATGTTTTACATGAGTTTAAAGTTTAAAACGTTAATGGCCATTTCCACCGCATTGCCTTTTAAGTGTAGTTAACTAAGGGCGGTTAAAATTTTAGGCCTAGTTTAAAATAGTAATGTTTCCACCGCAATTATTAAGTTTCATTTGTAAAGTCTACCTAAAAAGTCAATATTCAGAATTTTTCGGTTTTTTGCACAAGTTGTTAGCTTCACTTCTTAACCTCAAAACTCAAAAGTGTGACACTTCACTCTCACTGTTCTGACTTTATGTTGTTCTGCTAAGTTCTGTTTTCGAATTGGTAGGATTTATAATGGAAATAATTCCCAAAAAAAACCACGATTGGCAAATTTTAGCAGTGAAGAAAAAGTATTACTAATTAACATAATAGCAAATTATAAAAGTACGGTGGAGAATAAAAAACCGATAATGTCTGTACAAGAAAAATGATAGCAGGTGAATTTAACTCACTGTCGCCAAATAATATTCACAGAACAGCAGAATCATTAAAAAAGTTTTTTTAAAACAAAAAAAAAGGAAGTCCGTTTTATTGGCGATACAGAATTATTACTAACTGGAAATGGCCATAAGAGAACAAAGTAAATGGGCATCCTAGAAGCGGAAAATTATTTTATTAATTTATATGCACTTTGTTTCTGAAAATAATTGATAATAACTTTGTTGCGTTGGCTGAACGGCTGATGTACAAACAAATTTAAAAAGTCTAAAAGTGCAGAACTCGCACACGCAAAATATAATATTATTGTTTTTTGTTGATTTAGCCATTTAAGAACAAATAGTTAATATTTTACATAAATTTAATAATAATAATAATACTTGATAAATAGCAGGGGATCGCTGATTGGAGTCAAGCGAGTAAGCTGCGCTCTAGTTTACTTCACTTGTTACAAAAATCATCATTCCACACTTACCGTTTAAAACCAACGACAAAACAATTATAAATCACGTAGAGGCGTTACGCGATGCCGCTTTTGAGCTGTCATCATGTGCAGTTTTCATGTTCAAATTGGTTAAGGTAACAACCGTTTTGACATCGGCTTCATCACGTCTGTCTGGTTGGAAAGCTAAGAAAATAACAAACAATGCTTAACATTTTGTTTGTTTCATTACCGATGTAAAATCAGCTACATCCACAAATCTAGGTAGAAGTATAATCTATAAAGTCGTGGTCATACAAAAAACACAATAATAGTCAAATTTATTAAAATTATTATAATACCTTTTTACAATTTACAATTTTGTTAAAAACAATAAACTAAAATAGAGACTTTGTGCAGGGTGAAATATAGACAAAAAAATAAAGAAATGGAGAAATATAAGGGGATTAAGTGATTCCACTGTCTCATTTCACTTGTCAGCCCGTCAGAGGTGATAAAAAGATTGAAAATGATAAAAAGAAAAAAATATATCATTTGAACTGTAATTATTATCATAGTGAACTTTTGAAATAAGAAGATTAAGCGATTCCCAATTTTTTTTTTAATAACGATCACAAAACTAAATTAAATTTGTCAGTACGATATGAATTAATTAGTATAACAGACATTAAATTCGTCATTCTCAATTTATCGAAAATGGAACAGGAAGTGCATCTAGTTTCTTAGTAATTCAACAATTAATATCAATTAAGATAAGCTCTTTACTTAACAACGCTGGCCGTTTAGTGTTTTAATAACCTTCATATTTACGGCTATACTGGTATATGAATAAAGAATTATCTTTCATTGAAGTTTTCATTTATTGTTTTATTTATTTTGGTTATAAAACTTGAAGTAAGTATTGACCTAGTTCATTTTATTTTGAATTAGAAAATACAGGTTGATACAGTATTCCACCGACAAAATTGTAGAGGAGATTTCTTATTAAAAATAAGAAAAAAAACTATAATATTTAGTTAATATGTCTCATGATGGTAAATGTAAACTAATGAAACTTTGAGTAAACCCGTTGAAACACAATGTACTAAAGTCTAATCAAATATCTAATATGTTTTTAGTTGAATAATGCAGAAATCGAAACGACTTAATAATAATATTAAATATTTTAATAATATTTAAAAAAACAGTTATTTTCTATTTATTGAACTATTTTGACAACATATTTTAGACTAAAAAATAATAACTCAAAAATAACTTATTTTTTATAGAATATGAAGATAGTGATGATGTTTTCCAATTTCTTCGACATTGATTAAGTCGCCGACTTAAGTTTATCGACTTAGTCAGTTTCGAAATATTTGGGTAATAATATTTTTTTAAAACTTTAACATCTCATATAACGAAAACTAGGTTTTTTAAAACATATATTCATAGCCTGAATCTATTTCGGACCAGTAATTTCGTTGACATGGCAACCAATTTTGTGTTATTTGTAATTACCTCTTTTTTATGCGTATGGATGTGTAAATTTACATTACTAAATATTTCACAACATTTCAGTAAAAATGCAAAAATTCGAATTCGAGAGCGTTGCCGAAAAGAAAGCGGTGTACAGTAAAAATGTTGACACTTTTTGCATAATAATGTTAACTTGTCCATGTGACAATAAATCATACCAGAAAAAAGCAATAACTGTTAAGTGCTTTCAGTGTGAAAAATAGTTCAATAGATTCAGAATGGGATAGAGTTGTTGAAAGGTTACACGCTTCAATTTGTGTCATTTTGAGATCCTCGTATCCGACTGTTATTAAAATTTGGATTCTTTCTGTATCTCCGTGGCAAATTAACCATTTTTCGCGCTGAACTGGTTATATACAGGGTGTTTCCTAAATCCAGTTTATAAATACAGGGAGTAATTCGTTACAATATTTTAATAAAAAAGTTTATATTGACATGTAGTCGGAAACGCTTATATTCCAAGAGACAGGGTGCTGAGATACATACATATTTTTGCAAATAAATCTTGAACGGTCAGTGTTACGTTCTCAAAATAAAGTCATCGTTTATAAAATGTGTTGCATATAACTCAGATGACCGAAAACAATAAAGAAATTGTATATCATCACCATGCACAGTTAGTTTAGAAATCAAAAAAAGTTTGAATAAATCGGCTGTAAATATATTAAATAAAAGAGGTCGTAGAATAGAACCTTGGGGAACATCTGATCGCACTAATCTATATTGAGTACAGACGAACATGTCTTTATCATGGAATATTGTTCCCTACAAGTAACTGCAAAACTAACAAAGAATAGGGGTGATTCTAACTTATCTAAAAAAATGTACAGGGGACTTTTACAAATACAGTTTTGTAAAGAAACAATCAGAAAGGGCAGTTTGAAAATGATTTAAAAATACACTTCTGCACGGCACTGTAAAACCTGATAAGGCTGCAATCTGCGACCGGACAAAAAATTGAAAGAAATTCTCGAGGAAAGAAATAAATAACATTTTATAACGCCGATTTTATATAGCAATTGTTATCAATTATTAATAGATTTAATTTATGGTTTTAATTAATAAAATAATTTTACATACCTGATGTTACAACATTTTGGGTCCGTCTTACCGTGTTTCTACAAACTAACACAAAAATGTTTCTGCTTTTTGTCCGTTTTGAACTCGTAAGTTATTGGCGGCAGCTATGATACGTTTCCGTAAATCATCAATAGTATGTATCCACTTCGGTGCGATACACTTCATTTTTTAAATACCCCCACAAAAAGAAGTCCTAATGATTTAAAGTCAGGAGACCGAGGCGGCTATGGTACCGGTACGCTTCGGTCAGTCAGTAGTGTTAATGCTTGGACATGCTGTACATGGTACGGATAGGCTGTGTGAATTCACGCATAATCTGTAGCGGGCCTAGGCCATTTCTAACACTTGAAAAACTAATGTAAATACACTGGCGTCAAAAAAACTATAGTGCGTACAAAAAGTAATATGATTTCAATATTCGGAATCCCCTGTCTAGAGACTACAAAGGCCCAGCGATATAAAGGTTGAAAATTCTACAATTTCAATAATGTTTTACTCAGAAACTATAAGGATTTTGAAAAAATTGTACTATATCGACTTCATTTTTCATGAATCACCCTGCATGCCATAATAATGCAACTTAGCAATTAAACGCTTAATGTCAATCGAATCAAAATCCCTAGTCATATCAAATAAAGTAAGGCATGAAACTTGCCCTCAAAATGTCATCAGTAATATTAGATTAGATAATAATCATAAATGTTCAACTCCTACATTAATTGGAACAAATGCAAGTTGTGCATTTTGTGGATTCCTTATTTAGCTGTTTGGTACCATGGACATAAGAATTAAAAGTACATAATTTGTCTCGTCTTTTGCATGTGGTTCAGGTACGATGATGCCCCAGTCATTTTGGCCTTGTTGCTCACATTAGGTCTGTTTTCACAGTAATCAGGAACTGGTTTGAAACTGCTAGAAATATTCGACCAGTTAAATTGTGAATATATTTTCGGTTCATATATATCAAGAAGAAGTTGGACGAATATAGGTCTATTTACATACATCAGTGCCGTATCAGTTCCGTATCAGTATCAGTGAAAAGTAAAAAATCGTTGCTTAGATTTTAAATTGGCGTGTTTATACACATCCGTCACAGTGCCGTATCAGTGCTGTCAGTGCTGCTTCAGTGTCCGTTCAGTGGTTTTTAAATAGGCCGGCGAAGATATTTTTGTAATTCTACTGACAAACTGGCCAGATTTTTCTATTACTTAGAATGGACGAAAAACTTATCGAGCTAGTACGAAATGTTGATCAACTGCATGATAAATATATTCAGATCACTTTGTTTTAACGTCTACTAACTCCTTTTTATGGACTATGGACGGATGTGTGTAAACTGGCATCAGTGATCGACCACAAATAACACCGATACTGAACTTATACTAAACTGATGTGTGTAAATGGACCTTATTCCTGACAGTTTCAAACTATAGTCCCTGACTCTTGTGAGAAGAGACCTAACAACACCTTATCTTAATCGTTGGATTGAACATGCGGGTCTCTATATGCTTTGATTAATGTAGGAATTGAATATTATTATTACTGTGGTTGTCATACCAAAAAAATGTAAGAGATATTTTTTGTTGTGCATTATTAAAATGGGCGTTTGAAAATAATCAATATATTAATCTTAAATCTTTAAGAAATGTAAATGTGGCTCTATACTAACGTAAATTATACCACAAAATTTTGAGAACGTAGCACTGGCTGTTTACATTTATTGCAAAAATACTGATTTTTCTTGACATTTTCAACCATTGAGTTTATATGCTTAGATAACCCATGTAACGAACATAATTAAAGACCACTCTGTAGGCAATATGAAATGACATTGGCAGATCTCATTCAAAATGTACCTATATTTGACATTGACAATGTAGGTATATGTAATGATAAATAAATATAAATGTGTACAATTACAATTATATTAAGTTTTAAGCAAATTTTATTCTAACAAAGTAATATATCTGTATAGCATAATGTGATATATATTTTATCAATCTTCCTTCAAAATTTTATCATATATGATCATAATTGGTGCAAATAATAATAGTATTTTTCTCCTCGCCGCAGGTCATCCAAAATACAATAGATTGGTGGCCGGCTGTATGTAAAAATGCGAATCAACAGATTTTTTGTGTGTAAGTTTAATTTAGACTTTCAGTTAATAATGTAGACAAATGTGCTGCGCCTCGTTTGACTGATAGTTTATAACATCGCTTTTAAATCCTATTTTTTATTTCAGTTACAACAGTTCTGCTCATCACAGAACTAGGATACATACCTGGGACGAAGCTAGGATACATTTGCAACGATCCTGTAATATCGCACAAGTATAGAGGAGACACCGTAACTCCAGTTGTGCTCATGGTTGGTTCAACAATGCTGCCACTGTTTGTGCTCCTTTTCACTGAAATTTTAACGAAACAGACATTTAAGAAAGTGTTTATTAGTGAACTTTGGTTTTATTACAAAGAATGTTTGATCGGATCTACCCTTGTATTACTTATAACCGAAGTTGCGAAGGTAGTGGTCGGCGAGCATCGACCCCATTTTCTCGACGTGTGCGAACCTGACACAAATAAAAATTGTGTTAACGGATCCTTTGTTGAAGACTTCAAATGCACGAGTACCAGATTTGGAGGATATTTCTTAACGGATACCTCCAGGTCTTTTCCCTCTGGACATGCATCTGTTTCCGTGTTTATTGGATTATTTTCAGCAGTAAGTTAATTTTATTTCTTTAATTATAAAGATGTTATGTAAATTTTCATAGCACATCAAGGAATATTTTGATCTTTGTACGTTTCGACAATTTATTGATAAATTATAAACGTAATATGTCATTGTCATAAAAAAAGTTAAAAATATGCAGAATGTTCTAAAAAGAAGAACTTAAATATGCTGTATTGCCTCTTTTTGTCATGATGATCAGTTGTTTTTTCTTCGAACAAAAATATTGTTACCGGTAGAGAGTAATGTCAAGCGCGATTTCAGACTGTGCGGCATTCTCAGTGTTGGTCACAGGTTAAATATATATAAATAAAAAAAAGTGTTGGTATCGGTCAGTAGTGATTTCGGATTGAATCAGAAATAAATTGCTTCAATATAGCTTCATACAGTATCATATCCGATAAAAATATCGGTGGCCGTCAACGATATCACTATGCATGTCGAATGGTTCTGTAGAATCGAACGAATTTATCATTGTGTTTTATCGTCCAAAATACACACGTGTTCACACAGACAGTCTCAGTTTGACGTCAAATTTTCAGAGTGCATAAAATGCATTATTGATGTATCTGTAAGATAACAATAAATACACCCAATATATTCTTTTTCTGTGCAATTGCTGTTTCTTTTTCTGTAATTGCAATAGATACATTTTTTTTTTTTCATTATTATTATCTTTTAAACAATTTCTATCATACGCACCACTGACTAAACTATGCAAATATGTAAAATCTACAAGATCGACTATAAACAGACTGATTGTCGGTATATGTGTATCGATAACACCGATATCATCTTGTGTGAAACAGCACTAATCGCGGTGTCAGTCACAGGACGATATTATCGGTGTAGGTGCTAGTATCGGATTGAATTAGAAATACCTAACTTCAAATTGAGACGTTCTACGTGAACGTCTCCGATCCGACAGAAATATCGCTGTGCATGTCGGATGGTTGTGTAAAATCGAACGATTTAATTTATCGTTCTGTTTTAGACGGCAATTCAAAATACGTTCACACACATCGATTATGTAAACGTCGGTCACCGAAAAAACTAAATTGTAGTCAAGCTAAGCACTACAATCTCTAGCGTCCGTTGGTTAGGTAGGTACAGAACTGACTAAACTTGCCAGTGTGTTATTATACCTGCAGGATCGACTATAAACAGTCATTAACGGTATGTGTGGACACTGTATCCTATACCGATACCATCACCCATAATATCGTCCTGTATGAAACTGCATTTAACGCTAGAAATTGTATTGTATCTTCATTTGAAGCTATGAATTTCTAACTCAATCTCAATCAGTACCGAAACCGACACCGATAACATCGTTCTGTGTGCGCTAAGCGACTCATTGTCGATGTGCGGACACTGTATGCGATACTGATACAGACCAGTGATGATAACCTTTTCAAATTTGTTTCCCTACGATGAAGCATGAAATTCCCCTACTCTACTATAAATTTCCCTACGCTGCCTGCCCAAGTTAGTAATTTCTTTATCTATGGTTAGCAATGTTAGAATTTTGTATAATAGATAAAGCGCTGTTGGCAGCATATTACTGTAGGGAATTTCCCTACGTGTTAACAACGTGATACAGACTTCGATAATATCGTCCTGTGTGTAACCACGCTAAGAAATGATATAGTGGAATATAGTACATTTTGATAGATGCTGCTATACACAATTGTTTCTACAGCGTGATTTTTGGAAATATACTCCTAAAAGAAATCAAAATTATATGTCAAAAACTTCCTAATAGAATCAACCTCTCTCTGTAGTGAAATGGCACTTAGTTATCCTATCAAAGAAAACTTTATTTGTACTTAGATCTGAAGGCAGTTATAAGCACTATACAATATGGTTTGCAGAATTTATTTTTTTGACATTGAGCAGCGGCGAAAATTAAAATCGTGATTCTGTTATAATGAAACATGGAACTCATACCGTTAGTGGAATGATTTTCTGCGACCACAAAGAAAACATCCGTAATAAAAAAATTCAAGCAAAATTTGATTCTCCTGACATCTCGAGAGTTTTTTATCTCTTTGAGACCATAAAAAATATCCCTAAAAGGTTTATGTGACCTCTCCGTTTTTAGATATTCGTCCTCATTTTCAAATAATGGGAATTTTTAAATATTCTATACCATAAAAGACGAACAGTATTATTGAGGTTGTATCGAGTTTTTTATAGTCTTTATAGCTCATCTAAAAATAATTAAGTGCTGACTGACTTCGGATGGTCATAGATTATATGGTAAATATATGAATGAAAACTATTTTAATAAAACTAATAGTATCAAGAAATTCATTAATTCACATTTGACAACAATAGAAACGCCTGTTTTATATAAATTAATATACTAGGTACCTACCTGTAATTTTGAAAAAGCTTCCGTAAATGACCTACACCAACGTTAGTGTGCCGAAATAGCAACTGTACCTACCGCCCTCATCAGAACGGAGCAACGTGCGAAAAAAGACGTATACATATGCATTTGTAAAATAAAGACAAACAAGGCATTTTAGAATTTCAGTTTTACAATTGTTGAAATGTTTTCTTTCAAAAGTAAAAATTAAATTTATTATATTATTGTAAGGTGTTCAATAAAACTAAACATGAAACTTTTATTTTGTATTATATCACTACTTAGATAAACACGAAATAAAAGAAAAAATGAATTGCACTTTATTAATAAATAACTAGTTTTAAGAATAAGAACCCAATTATTAAATGTTGCACAGTTTTGTGAAAGGACAGCAGAAAAATGTTTTACAGTCTTGTTCCAACTTGAACTATAAAATTTTCTCTCACGAACCAGTGTTAGCGAAATGCTTCAATTAGCATGAAAGCTTAGGAAATTCTGAATAAAATTGAATGACAAACACGCATTGCGGCTTGCGATACATAAATTCAGAGAAACGTGTCCGTTTGGTCTTTAAATTTAATGTGTTATTGATCCGATAAAAATTTGAATCGAACAAAAATATAAAACTGACTTCAGGGAGATTTTATGAAATCTTAAATATGCCTATTTTAATAATGTTTATTCTGGATGTCCCAGGTCCTGTGGTAAAACATAAGACCAAAATAATATCAGTGATTTCTACTACTGTAACTTTTTTGTCGACTGGTCTTCGCTTTTGAGTTGCGATCCTCTATAGATAAATTTTGGCATGTTATTTTTGTTTATAACTTTCTAAACTGTGTATTTGAACGGAATACAAATTTAGTGCCTAATTGATATTACATTTACTTTCTTTCGTTTCTTATTCTCTATAGTGATTATTTGTTTTTTAACAGAGAAGCCAGGTTCTGCTCATCCAAAAGCATCGTCACAATTCATGGTGTTTGGATTTCTACTGTTTGCCGCCTTACCAGGTTATAAAACCTGTTGCTCTCATAAGATCTGTGTTTTCTAAATTTGTTTCACATACAGTGAGCCGCAAAGGTACGGAATAAATGTATTTAAAAATCAGGTGTTCGTTTTTTGGGCCCATTCTCATTTTCAGTTGCGCATTTTTTAAACCTGTTTTTAAGTACCTATACAGGGTCAAAATAATATATCATGGTCAATTTTTTTAAATGGAAACCTTCCTTTTTTGTATTTTTATTCCATTTGCCATAAAATTCTAAGTATTTTTTATGTAACATAACCTATACTTACTTTAACCGTTTTCAAAAAAAATCATTCAGTTACAAGTATCCAGATCGTCCAATCAATCAAACCACTTAAAACAAAAAAAGTTAAATTAAATCAAACCGATTTTTAGCTGGCTTTATCTTTTGTTGGAATTTTTGTGTTGGGATGAACCTTGTCTCTATTCCTCTTCTCTGAAGTACCTTCGCAATGCGGTATGTTACATTATGAACGTATAAGTATGTCAATTGTTGATCTTCTCATAGTTTATCACGTTACTTTTGTAGACGATTGATATCGCATTATTTATAACCATGTGCATATAAAAATATGTAGATGGGTTTTAGTTCGCACTCGAAATGTTTCAGATCCGCTGGGTAATGATTCGAATTTGCTTGTAGGTTAATATAGGTGGGTTTTTAGTATACACTATATTACACTACACTACACTAGGAACGTCAATTTGTCCTTCTTTTCCTATTTCATAGGGAACTGTATATTTTGGTAACGACTGTTGGAATGATCCAGAAAATCAAGCACATCTTTCCCATGTTGCCTAATGATGAACGCATCATCCACATATATAAATAAATTTGCATTACCGGACTTAGGAGACTCCCCATGACAACATCATCGATTTGTTGCAGTGGGAATAACCATTACCAAAACATCAGGCTTATTATAGAAGCGGAAAAGAGACAAAATTGACATTCCTGTTTGTTTTGATAAATAGAAACCAAGGAAGGCTGGCTTATACTGCCTACAGCAAACCCTTTTATACTGATTCTACAAGCAAATTCTAACCACCACACGTCACACAATAGAATCATCAAAACGTTCGTCAACAGAGAGCATTCAGATACCAAACTAATTCAATTCGTCGATGTTCTGAGTAGGTAGTTATAAAGATCCGTATATGAATTGAGCAATTAACGTTACACGCCCACAGAGAGAATATGATAAACTGGCAGAAGATTAACAGCTTGAATAGGTACTTATATAATAGATCGCATTACTAAGATATTCCGAAGAAAGGGGATGGGAACAAGTTTCATGCCGAAAGGATCAAAAAGATGGACTCGATCTCCATCAATATATGGACGAGCCCAATAATTCTGAGAGGAGGTCTGATTTCCACAGAGGCTGAGAACAACAAAGATCAAGGCAGGTCAAAAATTTCCAGCTAAGGCTAGGGGGCACATTAGTTTTGTGACCAGCGGCGACCAGTTATCTAGGCCACGGTAAATCTACCCAAACAACCAGACTTCATATTCTTCAAGTTCCTCAAACCACTTGGTAACAAACATTTACTATTTTTTTAATTTTATAAAATTTACTGTTTAAAAGAAATTTAGGAACTGTTCTTATTTCGTTGCGTCCCCACCATTTTTGGAAATAAAGTCAATTGTCGAACACAACATAATAGAAAAATGCGAAATATTATATAGAAAATAAATAAATTAAATTCGATTACTGTGCTAAGTATCTGATTCTTTGTAGACTTTGGAAACAATTTAGACTAGGTAGGGAGCTATTCACATTACCAAATCGCAAATTGCATTGCAAATCGTCATTTTATAATAAATGTAGAAGGTTAATTTCATATGTATTCAATTTTAATTGTTAAAATGACAGGATATGCTTTTAGGTCATTTATAGATATACTTTTAATGTAAATTAATTTCTGGTAACATATTTAGGAGCCAGAGCGATTTATTCTGAACAATTTCCCGAGACAATTATCTACAAGGTTCAGTTTCTGTTTTTTATTAAAGAAGTTATAAGTAGAATTTACAAATAAAAAAATATAATATCAATTTTAAAGAAGTCTGTAGAAGTAAAAGTTATATTATTAAATACCTGACATTATTTTGACTACATCTATTCAATCCATAATTTTTTACCATAAATTCTAGACACCATGGATAATATAAACAGAAATTCATTATTTTATGTTGAAAAGGAAATGTATTTTGTCTTGAAATATTCTAGTATTCAATATCAAGTAACTCATGGGGATTTGTAGAACTGAATATCAAACAAAGCGTCGTTGCGGCAACTTAAATATTGACTTGCACACTGTGGCTTGCTTCAAAGTTATAGCCAAAATTGATCGTTTCATAAAGGTCCATTCTAATTATTATAATTAAGTGTTGAAACAGTGTTCAGACGTTCTTTTAATATTTCTGTTAGTTGCCTATATTTGCCGAAGAATAGAAAAGGTACTGAATAGACTTAAATGAAATAAATCACCTATCGGTTCGAAAAGTAACGCCGAACTGAACGAGCAATTAGAACCGTGATATTTTATTCCTTGTGATTTTTTGTGCCACTATCTTGGAATCTGGAACTTATATCCTTCTTTCACATTTTTTCTAACCCAGGAGAGTCCTTTTATCAATTTTGCATAAACTAGATACAGTCCGCCGAAATAAATATATGTATTATATTATTTAATCGATGGATATCATTATGTAGTATTCAGAGTATCTTGCAAGTCGTTACAATAATTTTAGGAGGTGATAGAATACGTGATTTTGAGTCGATTGAAATAAACATACCTATATACCAAGTGTTACAACATTTGTGATAATAAATTATTTAATATTTTTTAATTTAACCGTGCTTTTCTACAATTATTGAAGTGTAGAAGAAAAACAAACCTTTTTATAACAAATATTTCTATACTTTTTTATTAGTAATGAATGGATTGTTTAAATGATTTAACCAATAAAATCCAAAGTGGCTTCGTTACTTACCTAAGAAACTATGTTCTATAGTCTTCACAGCCTTAATGGCATAGATAATCCGGAAAGTGTCAAGTTCCTGGGAGTTTATTTGAATCCTAAATATAAAAGTATCTAAACACCTGTATCTACTCGATTGCAGAATTTTTTTTTAAAAAATCATCAGCAGCTCTTTCATAATAGAGGTCAGTGTCTTTCTTATGGTACTAGAAGGAAAAATGACCTCGATGGTAGATTTTTTAGACTCCAAAGAACGAGAAAGGGAACGGATTCTGGGTTTACGGGTTTTCAATACATTGCCTCCATATGCGAGCGAACTTAACACTGAAATATTAAAAAATAAAGCAAAACATTTTCTATTGAAAAGAGCGTTTTATTCATTTAATGAGTTTTTAACCTGTGATTTTAATAATTTTGTGTGATTTTTGTTATTTGTTTGTATGGATGTATTCTATTTTATTTCTTTTTTATTTAGTTGAATCATCTAGTTAGAAGAGGTAAGTATAGTAACTAGTAGTTACTATACTTACCTCTTCTTTAAACATTGACGTGTGCAAACACTTTTTGTGTATCTGTCATGTATAAGAAATAAATAAATAAATATTATTAAAAAAACACGTGTGATGGATTTTTTCAGGTTCATTTCATATTTTGTATCTATTCATTCATTTCATTTGCTTTACGATATAGGTACTTCAACATGAATAGTGTTATATGTACTTCGGTATATTCCCCTAGAAATAATAATAGGCATGTAAACTGACAAAAAATGGAAGTGTGAAATTAATTTATAAATACTTGTAAATAACACAAGGCGCAAACCGTAACACACTCATAAATTTAATTACGAAGTGAAACCAAAGAGAAATTTAATAGCATATGACTCTTGAATACATCTGGGTCGGTATACACAATACAGTATACTTTCACATATACTACTTTGAATACGAAATTATGTTTTCTTTTAATTATTCTTTTGTCAGATTTTATATTTAAAAGGATTATTTGTATAACATATTTTTCCATACAAATTAACGTCTTAAAAGATAAGATAAAATTTGCAATTTGTTAATTCAAGTTTATCAACTTTTTAAACAATAGTTGTTATAAATCTGATACGTTAATTAATTTTATTTCGTCTGCTATATTTTTATCCTTTATAACAAAGTAATAAGTATTTTATTAGATACTCGTGTTTTTATTTAAAGTATCCTTACCAAAACATAACTTCAAAATCAATCTTCAGCCATCTTGATTAAAAAACTTCAGTTACTGACAAACTTTAAGGATTTTTAATCGGTAATCACTTAGTAAATACATATAATATAACATAAATATTATATGTAAGTAAACATTTATGTAAAATTGCAAAAATAAAACAATTAATGTAAGAAGGTTTATGTGTATATTTATGAGATTATTTTTTGCATGTGGGTTTAATCAAATTTGCAGAATAGCAGACTGTTCCTAATGGTACTTTGATGTATTATTAAAAATAGGATTAATTAATCTGGAATTACGTCAAAACAGGATTTATGAATGGTGTAAGACTTGATTAATTAGTCTTGCTCCTTAACTCAAGCAAATAATTCAAAATCAGCGTTGCTCATTCATTATGAAATGATAAGGGTTTCTTCTAAAATAAAAAATATATTATAAGTACATCATGGTATCTGAATCATGATATATTGCTTTTCTTGTTCTTTTTGTTACTATTAAAATAAATTCTGCTAGAAAAGTAAATTTAATGTGCTATAAATAAACCATAATTAGTACTGTATACTGTATTATGCATTCTGTGAGATAATAATCAGGTTAATTTTTATTGTGTAAAAATAAGGAAAACTTTTTTTTTCAAAATTCATATTAATATGGAACAAAACGTAATAAATTAATATTGATCACAATTAAATGGAAATGATGCCATGGAAAATTAATTATGACAGTGACTGAATATAATAAGTAGTTTTTTTTATTATTATCATTTTATTCTTTTTTGTTTTTATTCTTATCTACTTTCATGGTTATTGCATTATATGTCTGTAAAAATGTATAAATTCCATCTTCCTATCCAGTATTAACAAAGAGCCTTCATATTAACTAATAATAAATACAAAAAATACCGTTTGTAATTTAAATTTTTTTCACTTTCCTCCCGATGTATACATTAAAATTATTATTTTTTAATCATAATTTTTCCAATTTCTACTAAAATGTAAATTATGAAAATTGTAAATGACCATTTATTAATTGAAGGGAAATAACGGTCTGTGTAACAAAATAATAAATGCCTTGTTCTATAATGCATTCTTGTTCTTTTTCTACATTCAATTTTATTTATTTAATGCTAAAATTATAAGCTTATCAAAAAATGACTGGTGTACAATTAAACATTTCTTAAATAATGTTTTATGTACATACGGTTAAACGTAATCTACATAAAAAATAAAAAAGTTAAATGACCTAGTAAAACCGTAAAGACTTGTCACATCTTGTCCTCAATAATTGAGAAATGCGTTAATTTTATCGTTTATTTCATGTTGACCTAAGTAATCCAGTATTATAAAATAATAAATGCTTTTTGTTTCCAAAAAAATATCGCCTAAGGATGAATTTGTGACTTTCAGAGGGCGTTCAACTTTTTATAACTTTTGTAAGTGAACTGTAGGACGTCCTCATAATATTGTTGTAATTTTTATATTGCATTTAAACTTGTGCTTATATTGTTTGCGAATGTATTACTTGAATGTCTTATGTAACAAAATATACTTCAAAATACGCATATGTATATGTTTTATTTACAGAAATAAAAGTTATAATATTCTTATGATTTCTATTTCGAATAGTTGGATCTTTGACATTTAATTACACTTTTCAATTATTATATTACTCGGTGGTGTAATCTTTATATTTTTTTATATATCATGTTACACCTGCTAAATTAGTTAAATATTAAATATAAAAGTAATCTAATGCCATGATATAAATATTTCAATTTTAAATAATTTGAGTATAATTTGCAAGCAAAAAATGGTAAAAAAACTTTCATCCTAATCATATTTCAAAATGTTCTATTAAATTTATGTTTTGAGATCATAAAATATATACAATAGGATAGATTTATCTATATCTGGGTACTAAACTGTGAGTTAATTTTATTATCTACGACACTTGACTCCAGCAAGTTGAGTAAATAGATAGATTTAATCATATAAGTAATAATAAATAATTCGAGAAATACATTGTCCACAGCTTTCATTTCATAATTTGACGTATTTTCTTACCAGTTCTACTAAATTCAAGCCATCAATATTTCCAGATCTTCTCGGTTTTTGTTTTGGTATTGAATATCATGACTTGGAAGCATAGTCTTTCATTTTTCACATGTTCTACAACCTTTGCAAGTTCTTCTCTCCAACATGCGCCTGCCAAATCAATAATCAAAATAATCTAAAATAAATATTGGTTATAACGGTTTTGTACTAAAAACATGTTTATAAATAGCTAGCAGAGCATCGTCGTCCGCGTTCGTTAAAAATATGGATATTTCCTTATCTGTTAATACCTTAGATTTTTTAGGTTTGTTCCCTTCTGATTTTCGATTCAGGAATGCAGTTAAATTTAAGTATTATTTGATATTGATATTCTTCTTGAGTGAAATTTATGTTTTTTCATTGAGGAATAAGTAGTTAAATTACTCAATGGTTTTGCTTAGTCAGTAGTTTTTTAATTTTGAAATATACTGATAATCCATTCTTGTTAGTTGTGTTACGGGCGCCGTCACCTTGTATTAGCAGAATAGTCTACGATACAGTAAGATTTTATACCCTTGACAGATACTGATATATAGTAGCTAAACTATTTGTGGTTCAAAAAATACCGATCACTGTATATTACGCGATCTTACCATGTTTAAATATGACGATAATCGAAATAACCTGCACATCGACATAGATAATTTTAAGTTTACCTTTTTCTTCTATAAAAAAGTTAACACTTTATTTGACTGCAGCAAAATACACATAAAGGATGAACTTAGGAAGGGTTGTGTTCATTTTTCTTATTTTGGTCTTTAAATGTGAGAAATTAATTGTTGAAGTTTATGTCAAAATTCCATAAAAAGGGACATTTTCAATAAATATTGTAAGTGTGAAATTGCTACATTTTGGCAATATAAATACTAACACGACCTAAGTTGAACTTTCTAGTGTCCAATAATGTATAATACTTTTTGGTACCTTTAACAGGATTTGAAATTCCTGACTTTAAAATTACAACGATATTCCACTATTTTGGGCCACAAATATAGCCACCTTAAATATCTATACCATTTTTCATAGCAACCAAATGCTTGTTCGTATTGCTTGCGTGCTGGCGCGAAATTGGAAGCAGCACTGCAAGCTTGATTCTCAATATCTAATGGCAAATTGTCGCTTGATCCCATATTTTTACTTTTACAATAATTCAGAGAAATAATTCAACGATCACTTCTAATAGACGATTTTTACATTATGTCGTACTAGAATATAAATTATGTATAATAATACTAACAGTAGACAGGATCAATGTTGTTTGTAAGTACAGAGAAAAAATAATATGAAGAGCTTCAGCAAAAATAATACATACATAGTTGTCTATGTTAAAAGAGCAAATGGAGATATAAAATATATGTATACGAGTAATTTAGAAACAATGATTTTTTTATTTATAGGAAAAATTATAAAAATTGTCTAGAACAACGTTGTCTGTTCTTGTTATTTACAGCGTTGTTACAATTGACCGAACTTACGTACAAACTTCACATGCGTACGGTAATAATGTCTATATTCTACTTATTAAGTAAATGAAAAATACGTATCAGCTGACTTTATTACTTTTATTTTTAATTATAAAGAATGTTCCATCTACAATATATGTTCAGATATATTTCTTAGTATGAATTAAATAATCATTTTAAAATAAGCCGATAAAAAATTGATTTAGGTAAATAAACAATTTCATATTTATCTGTGTGTAGAGACTATTTAGGAACAATGAACATAAGAGATAGTGCAGCGCGGAGTTTAACAGGCCCGTAGTCAGTATACGAATGAACATATTAATATGTTCACAGAAAATATGTCGCAACATAGTACTATTACCAAATAGTACGGTTAAGTCAAGAATAAAATACCTATATAAATTAAGATGACACGTAAAAATGACGAACTTTGGTGTGGAGACAAGGTTTCCGTGGTATATTGGAAGTGGTTAAAACATATTATTACGTGCTAAGTTTTATGTAGTGAAACGGCGATGATTATCACTTAATATTAAGAAAATTACCGTTCAACATCTAATATTGACAACAGACAGTATGAGGCATGAACTATATGTATATTAATATACAAGGTATATAAGTAATGGGACCCAGCTTAAACATAGCTTCCTGTGATGAAATAGAACTGATTTAGATAAACTTAGCTTAGTTCAAAAGTGCCTTGTTTAGAAGTTACATGATTTCAAAAAAAAAAAATGTTTTCTTGTTATGGGCATAATTAAGAAACGAAACGTCCAATCATGTTCAAATTTGGTACAGTTATGTTTTAGGTAAGTACAAGTATTGTGAAGTAGTAAGTAGTGCCGCATATCATAGAGGGCGCTCTTGGCAGTTTTTTTGCAATTAACTTTTATTGTCTTTTTATCTTTTTTGTTGCTCCTATTCTAATACGCTTGACTGAAAATTATGATGGAGAAATTAATTTTGCGTAGAAAAGCTATACTTGTTCCATGTAGATAAAATGCACCGTTTTCGGTAAAAACGGATTTGAACATTTCCGCACATTAAAATAGAAATAAATTTTCTAATTCGATCAAGTTACCACTTCTCAAACTGACGTTGATACGCTTAAATTAGATAAAATTTGATTAAAAGCCTGTCAGATATTATTAATTGTTGTACTGAGTTAGTAATTATCGTTGTTATTATGTGTAAATAATTTCGAATTATTAGTATTATTTTGTCAAATTGTGAAAACATACCTCAACATAATCAGTTTTCCAACTCAGAAACGGCAGATATGATCACTGTTTATTGTCAAAATCGCTTTAATGGAGGAGCTGCAGAAAAAGGGTACAGTTACATGGAACAGGTATAGCTTTTCTACGCAAAATTAATTTCTTCATCATAATTTTCCGTCAAGCGTATCAGAATAGCACCAACAAAAAAGATAACGATAAAAAGTTGCAAAAAAACTGTCAAGAGCGCCCTCTACGATATGCAGTATTCCTTCACAATGCTTGTACTTATCTAAAACATAACTGTACCAAATTTCAACATGATTGGACGTTTCGTTTCTTAATTATGCCCATAACAAGAAAACAAATTTTTTTGAAGCCCTGTAACTTATAAATGAAGCACTTTTGGACTAAGCTAAGTTTGTCTAAATCGGTTCTATTTGATCACAGGAAGCTATGTTTAATCTGGGTCCCATTACTTTCCCGACACCCTGTATTTGCTGGTAACTCCCGATATGTACCAACTAAAACTTTACATATGTTTTAGTATGTATAATTGTATAATTTTAAAATGTATAATTTCTGTTTATTTTTTAGATAAATCTGTCCTGTTTTTAACATGTACGCGGCTACATCACTTAGCATTACAAGAACTTTATCTGAAGCATCTTGATCGTGCCATATATAATTAAAGCAGTCAGTAACAAAATTTATAATAGTTTTGTGATTGGTTTTGTCCAGCACCTTAGAAGCCTGTCACTAGCAGTGTCACTTTTTAATGCACCAATTAAAAAAATTGGCTTCTGAACGCGCACAAGCATCAGTAGCTTCATCTATAATGAAGCTACTGATGAACAAATATAATTGGCCGCAATATCTTTGCATATTGATGTCAGAACATTGCTGTAAACCTTAGCGTCATATCTTAATCTTAACGTTCTTTCATGACGAATTTTTGATCCATATATTTTTCTAAAAACGTACGTAATTTGAAGTTTTCTAGTTTGTTTAATGGAATATTGTTTGCGGCGTATGTAAGTTCATAGAAAAGTACAGTCTTCAGCGCTGGGCTAGGCATGACTCTTCAAATAAATGTCTTGTCAGTTTAGTTTTGGCAGAAGAATTTATAATGCGTTCACATACAATACAAAACCGGTAATTTCCATTAATACGTATGCCCCTATAACCTTTGGGTTCACGGTCAAACCTCATTTGAAATAATTCCCGCCTATTTCTTTTCTTCTTTGGCATGTTATTTCACTTCTCTCCTCAACTAATAGTTGTTAATGTAAATTACGTTACTATACATGTAAAAACGTAAAAAGGAAACGTATCGACGCGACACCGACTATTACAGCGTTCCGTAAACAACTAAAATTAAAAGCGCATTTCGAAGTCAGTTGTGAAGGTCAACAACCCGTGCGTTCGAACTTGTTAGACTCCGCGCTGGCACTAACTTTTTCTATGATAAATTCCTTTGAGGAGAAACTGAGTGCAGATAAAAGAAAGAAAAGAAATATGATACCAAAACACCAGTACAAACTCGACAACAAAATAAAATTAATTCAAATATTCCTTGATGTAATCGATTTTTTATATTACATATTTCAAAAAATACGAAATATATACATATATATTTTTTGCGTTGTATACAGGACGTCCAGTACAGAATGGATGATATTTTAGATATAGGTTTCTTGGGTGAAAATAAACCGCTTTTGGGTGCGTACTGATTCGGGATTCCACTGAAAACTCCACTTTTTAAGATATTTTAAAGAAATTTGGTTTGAAATGCTGTTTTATTTTTTGTAAGGTACACTTATTTCTCATCACTAACATATGTATCAAAGTATAATGGCAATAAAACAAGACACTATCGAGACATATTTGTTGTCTCTGAGTCTTCCATTTGAAGTGAAAAAATATATTGTTTGGTTTATTTTTACCCAAGAAAGTAACTACCCATTCTTTACTAGACGCCCTGTAGGTAATTTTTTTATTGTCCCATATTCCAGCGATTTATTATGTATGATAATTAAAATGATATATATATATATATATATATATATATATATATATTTTTTTCAGTACATAGTACAAACTAGACTACCCACGGCGAAGACAGGAAGACTATTGAAGCCATTCCTTATTTCAGTATGCCTTACTTGGAGCGTAGTGTGTTCATTAACCAGAATAACCG
Organism: Monochamus alternatus; assembly: GCA_037114965.1. Taxonomy (NCBI): domain Eukaryota; kingdom Metazoa; phylum Arthropoda; class Insecta; order Coleoptera; family Cerambycidae; genus Monochamus; species Monochamus alternatus. Next base: position 54,609,516 of record CM073427.1, on the reverse strand, counting down.
ACAGGAGACACCACTGGTGGGACGTTCTAGCGGGTATGACCCTTGGCGCATTAGGCGCCCTGTATACATTAAAACTAATTCATAAAAAAATAAATGGCATTGAAAAACCGCCTAGGATATCCACGTCGACCACAACTTTACTAGACGTAAAGAATAAAGATGCCACTAGTGTAATTATTTAAAATTTATTGTATTATGAATCCAATCGTACTGAGTGTGTTTTTATAAAATGCACTAGTTTTTATTTTATCAGTATTCTCATCTATGTCTAGTTTAAATCTGTTATTTATTGTTGTACATATTTCTATAGAACCAAAAATATATTCTTTTTGTATAAATTGAATGCTTTATTTATTCTTGTAGTTTTCGGAAGGACTGAATAGCAGTTTGTTCTATGTAAGTTCAGAACTACACTATTAATACAATTTATTAGGAGCACTGAACTTCAGGCGATGAACGATAAGCGTTGAAATAAAAATCTAAGTATACGAGACAAAAAGGCTTATGTGTGTGTGTTTGACTAAAGCTTAGAGATTTGCTAGTAAAGTTAGGAATAACGTTGTGCTGATAAATATTAAAAATGATTGAATTATGACATCTTGAGCTATGAGAAAAATTAAATTAAATGTTTAATTATGCCTAAGTTACTTCAGTTAAATATTAATTCCTTTCGTACAAAGTGAAAGAAATTAAAATTCATTACATGGTTTGACTATTATTCAAGACAAAGAGTTCTTGGAATTTTTAAATTTAACTCAACTTGAAGCAAATATGCAAGTTATATTTCCAATGTGTATTTTTAATAAGAAATTGATAAATCTGTTCTTTATTACTCATAATGTTCCGAAAATACGTGTAGAACACTTGACCACAGGCTCCTAGGGAACCCAACATACTTAAATCCTAAATTGCTCGTTTAGCCGCTAGAGACTTCCAATATGAAAAAAATGATATTTCATAAATTTCTTGAAAATTTATCCTTTGAGATTTTAATTATTTTCAGCGTAATATAATCTAACACTAGAAAATTACGATTTCTTGTTATGTCGTGATTGGTTATAAAAATATAGAACTCGTCATCAATTAGATATTAGAATTTTTTTACCATTTTGAAAAATATTGGTTTTGCCACAAAAAATGTAATAAAAGAATGAATAAATATTGAATCTGACAACCAGCCAAGGTTATTCGTCTGGCAACTGGCTGTTTACTATAGGTTTTTCAAGTCTAATTCAACGCTGGTCGGGGCATTAGTCCGCAGAGTAGTTGTTGCCTGGAATTCTGTTTTGCAAATGTCGAATGTATTTAAAAAGTAAATAAAAAAGAACATTAATTAAGTATATGACCGCCAGTTGGCTGAATACACTTAATGCACTTTAGAAAATGAAACTAGATTCTATCTAGAGTCTCAAGATTACTAAAGACTGTCTGCACTTAAAATTCTCGTCAATAAATTATGGCAAGTATTTTTGAAAGTCTTGTAATCTACTGCTTTAAGAGCACTTCACACATATTCAAATTTAGAGAACGAGGTGGCCATATGGTTCATTATTATCTCTTCCGATCCATTGATTGGCATATTGGCAGTGTAAATATTGCCAAACAGCAATTGAAAAATGGGATATGGCACCATTACACATACAATAGTAGTATAGTTCCCACCGGAATAAAAGAGGCATAATTTCCATAAAAGTTGCTAAGTAATGTATTTGGCAATAACCATAAAACTAATAATGTAAAGATCAATAATACTTATCCTACAATTTTTAATGGCATATGAGTTTCCATCCGCAACAACATATTCGTTGTGAAGGTTAGTGATACAGGATTTTGTAAAGGCATGCCTTGTTATCAGTAAACAAAATTTTTCAACTAATATTTGGATCGTGGATTCGGTCTGTTGCGAATAAATTGACAAAAAACATTTTTTTAAATCCTCTAGCGGTTAAACGAAGCAATTTCAGATACAACTAAGTTAGCTACTGAAATGAAGAAGTATTATTCTTCTCACAATTTGTATAAGAAATTATTAAGCCTATTATACATGTTGCAAGGATGCCTCATATCGCGCTTGCTTATTATGAGACAACTGACAAACGAAGCAAGACTAGTAGGATTTTCATATTAATTAAAAAAAACATGCTATTATAAAAAAAGTAAGTCAATACACCTTTCCGATGTAGAATAATTCCTGCTAAAGCACTTTTATCTAACAAATCAACAATAGCTGGCTCGATAGGCTCTAGGACCATACATGTCAAATACAGAACAATACAGCCTTATATAAGATATATGCCTTATATAAGACAAAGTGCAGATATCTGAAACCAGACCAACCTATCTGAAGCCGCCTCGTGAACGTGCTCACTTAGTCTGTATTAGATAATAATCCTGCTTTTAAAAATAACAACGGTTGGTTTAACGGAAACCTGTAACAAACCGTATTCTGGTTAAATAGTTACTAAATTTATTTTTCTGGTATTACTTGATCAATTAATATAAATTTTGAAGATAACTACACACTAACATGCCATGTTTCATATTATTTAAAATGCAAGTGAAAAATAAAACTTCCCTTTAATTTTCACATATCAATGTTAGTTACTTATAATTTCATAATATAGTTTTGAATTTTATTATAGTTGCATATTTATTCTTGAAATGTATTTGTAGAAAAACTATTCGTTTTAGACATTTTTTTATTATAGTTTTTTTGTTGCTTTTGGTCATATATATACAGATAGAGAAAATATTTAACCGATCATGGGGAGATTCTATTACATACATTTCAAATGCATGGGGTATTGGTGGGAAGATGACACAAGGCAGGTCAGTACTCCCCTACTCTCCTACGCTCACGGCCGAACGCCAAACGAATAATGTGCTATACGAATACTGGTTTAGTCCGCCAAAATAGGGGAGGACGCGTCAAGCTTGAACGGCGAGCAGTGGAAGGGATTATTCTTAGCATTTCATATGATTGGTTAAATATTTTCCCTATCTGTATATATAAGCCCCTTTGGTATCAGCACACCCTGTACAGACTTCTTAAATTTCCATATAAAATATAACTACCTATATCTTGTTGCTTTTGGTCATATATATATATATATATATATATATATATATATATATATATATATATATATATATATATATATATATCTATATATATATATATATATATATATATATATATATATATATATATATATATATATCTATATATATATATATATATATATATATATATATATATATATATATATAAGCCCCTTTGGTATCAGCACACCCTGTACAGACTTCTTAAATTTCCATATAAAATATAACTACCTATATCTTGTTGCTTTTGGTCATATATATATATAAGCCCCTTTGGTATCAGCACACCCTGTACAGACTTCTTAAATTTCCATATAAAATATAACTACCTATATCCTTGGTCCAGTAATTAATGTATGCTGTCACATCCGGTAATTAATAATAAAGTAGGCATGTCCTTATTAGATGCAGTGCGATCAATTAAAATAGACTACCATCAACCTCAAAGAAAATAAATGAGTCTAACAGACAGTGAACATACGGTGTGGGCCACCCAGGTTTTCTTCATTTTGATACAAAAACTAAAAAAAATCGAATCGGTTAACTTTTGTTATAAGGTGGGTCTGTTTTATGGATGTACTCATTCTTCAAATTTCTACCAGTAAGCAGAGATCATCCTTAAAATCTTATGTGAAAAATGGTATTGTGTGATAAATCATATTAAAGGACATTCAATTATGTTTTCAACGTCATCTATAGTCGGGTTTCAAAATAGGATAGATTGATTTATATTAGGTTTGTTCCTACGTAGCAATGACTGATAGTTTACAGCATTGTTTTAATGCGCAAGTGCAATTCATGTACTAGTTTGAAATCAGTTTCTAATTCCTTTGTTGGAACGACACGTTTAGTTCAAGCGGTAACCGCTAGGGGTATTGTTTGTTTGAAGTAAGTTTCATTTTTCGGTCACTCATGTATAAGGAAGTGATAAATCTCATCATCACTAGAATTTGAGGTACTGCTGTAATTGCTAACTTGCTCCTCTTCACTAGAGTCACTCATTTTGAAAAGCTACAGAATTGCATACTTAAAAATCTGCAAATTACTTGTGCAACTATAATAACTTTCTCAAATAGCTTTATTACATAAAGCTTTAGTTACGTTCATTACCTAGCCTACCAAAAGTTGACTTCTGTTAGCAGTTAGATTCTATCTGCGCATGCGTCTGACTAGTGGTTTCCTAATAATCCTCAAACCGATTTGACTGACAGCAAGCAGTGTCCAAACCATCCACTTTTGTGTTGGAACAAAAAATCTGACAACTAATTCCCGGATTGATTGTGTTGGAACGGTTAAATTCGTACTGCGCAAACTCTTGCCAGTTTGCTGCTAGTTTGATGCTGTGTAGGAACAAACCTATTATAAACCCACAAGTTATAGCAGTCAACACAAAGAGAAATACATACTCGCCGTATATTTTCCTATAAAATGGAACATATTTCATTGCACAGCTTCAACTGCAACAAATACGCATGCGCTACATCAGAATGCTCGATTGTCATTAATTATGACGGATCCACCTGTTCCATTTACAACGCCGCCATGGGTGTTCGCATCGAAATTTCGAGTATATCTTTCCGATAATATAATTGTGATGGTAATTAATTTATTAGTGATTTTGCTACAGCATGTTCTAAAGATCGTAAATGCCCTCATGTAATAAAGAAGGAATATCGGATGATAACAGAATTATATGAAATAATTAGGTCTCCAGACCAAAATATAAGTGATACGGTTGAAACAAAAGTCTCTGTGAGTAGCGTATATTGAATGTCGAGCTTATATACCTGCTTTAAACAATTTTTGTTACAATTTGTAACACCAAAATTATTATTGACATTTATTTGAAGCATGGCAACTTAATTAATTACAGAAATAATTATTAAAAATTTGATGTTTAATAAAATTTTAATAGCGATTTCCTGCTAAACGGTTACATTTATCGGCTTGAATAAAGAGTATCATTTTTTCTAACATTGTTCCTCTTTTCAATAATGTTTAAATTTCTGTGATGTCTAGGTAGAAAAAAAGTTATGAATAAAACTAATTCTGAGTTTTAGGTAGTGCCCTCTAGCGGTGCATAATAAAACTTTTCTTTGACTGGTGCAATAGAGCTTGATCTACTTAGTGGGTGTGTATGAGAGAATAATCGAACTTGAATTAGGTAACTAAGTTATCTTAAAAGAAAAATAAAAAAATTGAACTTTGATAAATTGTAACTTGCAAGCAATTGACAATTCGAAAAAAAATTCATGACATACTGCTATTATTTTAATCCGTAGAATCACCTCCCGGAGTTTCCTGATGAACTTTGAACACCCTGTATAGGTAAGTAGGGTTAAATCGTCATATTTTATTGCCAAAAATATGCAGAGAATGGGATGATCTACTTTTTTGTTACACCCTGTATATTCAATGTTTATACCGGACAAATCGGTAATATTGACCAGAAAGAGAAAGGTAACCTAACTTTTTCAAGTTCTTAATGCTTTGTACTTTCAATTGGTATTAAATTTGTTTGGTAAGCAAGTCAGCGCAAAATTAACAAAAAAATTAATTACAATATTTTAAATTAAGGGTAGCGATGAGCATATTTCATTAGTCAACCCATTTACTACATATTTGTTTAGATATTATGTTCGGATCTTGTACTATTTGGGGTCTCCTTAGAATATGTCCCTCTCAAAACGAATCTAGTCGAGTCAAAGCGGTTTTTTAGTTTTTGCATCTCAACAAACACGCTCTTTCCAGTGGTCACTGGCCAACGAAGGCTGCCACCATTTCTATTCAATTCATCGTAAGCTAGAGCTCGTGTTTAATTCAATATAATATAAATAAAACGTCTTTCATTTATTTATTTATTTATTTATTCACAATATTGTATCTACAGGCGAACCCATTTGATACAATTCAAAAGTGAGAAAAATACAAAACATATAAATTACAAGTGGTGATATAAAAAGAAAAAAAATACAATAATAAAAAAACAGAAAGCATGAATAGGAATAAAAATAAACTAAATGTATAAATCTAGACAAGAAGATACACTAATATATAAAACAGTATAGATTAAATGTGTGTGAAGTTTTTGTTCAGAAACGTTTCTGGTAATCGCGGCCACGGTGTCATTTAAGTGGAGCGGCAAGTGCTCAATTTAAGGAATAGACCTTTTGCGCCATCCGTAACTATAGGACAATACTACATTATTACTTCCTTAGAGATCTCTGCTATTAGCTTAACTTCAGAAACGAATTTTCGCTCCATAATAAATATTTTTTTTCGCAAAAACTATATAGTGTGCCACCTTGAATTTTTCACAGAATATGTAAAAAGAGATGCCCTTTCGATCCTTGCTATTAGTTTTTCTCAAAAACCCGTACGAGTGGTAAAATTTACGTTTAAACTTCAGAAACGAATTTTCTCTCCATAATAAATTTTTTTTTTCTCAAAAACTATAGAGTGTGCCACCTTGAATTTTTCACAGAATATGTAAAAAGAGATGCTCTTTCGATCCTTGGTATTAGTTTTTCTCAAAAACCCGTACGAGTTGTAGAATTTACGCTTAAACATCAGAAACGAATTTTCTCTCCATAATAAATATTTTTTTCCTCAAAAACTATAGAGTGTGCCACCTTGAAAATTTTTCACAAAATATGTAAAAAGAGATGCCCTTTCGATCCCTGCTATACGTAACTAAGTCTATTGCATATTACTCCTAATTAAATGCATTAATTGAGTCCAAGAAGCTGTTAAAATATCAAAATCATATGGAAGATTTTTAATGCAGTTAACAATATTATTTATACGACTAAGAAAACCATAATTAGTACGATGGTAAGAGGCGTGTAAAACAGTAGTTAGTTTTGTACCATAATTAGGAATACATAAAGAAAGTAAGGATATCAATTGACTACAATCTATTTTCCCATTAAACAATTTGTGAGCAAATTTAATATAATTACATGTTCGTCTATATCGTAGGAATTTAAATCCAAGTAGATCAAGCCTTTCGTTGTAATTATAGTCATTTTAATTTATGTTAAGTTTAAACAGTATATAATTACAAATTTTTTACTGTATTCTCTCAAGACGATTAATATGTACTTCATAGTAGGGACAAATTGTACAACAATATTCTAATGACGATCTGACTAGGGAATTATACAATAAAATAATGGAATGTGTGCCAGTAAACTCACTGGTTTGCCCGCTCATAGAGCAACATTTCCTTATTATATCTTCAATGTGAAGGCATGTAATCTAATTTAATGCCCAGATCAGATATTTTGAACTATAAGACATCGAAAAGTTCTTAAATCAAAACTGCTGATAAGAAAGATGAATTTTTTGTGATATAAACAAATATGAATGTATGAAAAGTGTGAATATAGAAAAAGTAATTTTGATGACATCAGTACTAAAGTTTTGTTGAAATCGGCCATGGCAGGAAAAAGTTCTAAAAGGAATAAATGTAGGGGTTGCTTATTCCCGCCCTCCAGAAACATGAGTTAAGGAACTGACACCACCACAAAATAGCTTTTGACTAGCTGATAATGTGTACCAAAATTGATTGAATTTCTAAGTGTAACCGTTTTAAGGAAAATTAAAAAAACAATTTTTTTCCGCCATTTTGAGACTCAAATATCTCTAACAGCAAGGACCCAAATTAAAAAATTTCATATGAAGATTCCCCCTGAAACGGCTTGTGGAATATACTGGTAAAATATTTGACCATCATTCTGGAACACCCTATATATTTTAAGCATGAAATAATTCCCATAGTACATACAATCCATACCAACACCATTTGAAAATATTCTAATAAAAGTTAGATTTTATTAAATATTAATTAAAATTCGGTTAAAATAAAATCGTACCTTCTTAAAATATTATTACGGGTTTCCTACCCCGACTTCTTCTACTACTATAAAACAAGCAGTTAATTTTTACTGATATTTATTAAACGCTCCGTACACTACTGAATACTAATTACAAGTCAGCTTCACTTTGAAACTCCAAGAAATTCCCAACTAAACACTCCAATTCAAGACTGCCTGACTTGGCCGCTTTTTCTTCTTTTATAGACCAAACGAATATTCTAGGTATTTTCTAGCAGCTCTAGATCCATTTCTCGAACAATTATCCTCGATTCTCAATATTCCAGTCGCGCCCCGATACACGGCATTATTTTGTTTGTTTACCAGCATCGCGTAGGAGCGATCGGGGCAATCCAGCGATTTGCGATACCACAGTCGTCGAATTGAGTGCGAGTGGGGCAAATTCTGACAATATGGTTTTCCTATGTTTTTGAGATATGATTCTGAAGTCTTCGGCAAAGTTGCAGCTTTGTTGGTGCAACACAGGACACGCTTTTGCAGCAAATGCATTTTTTAAAAGCGTGAGACAGTTCCTACAGTTCAATTGCCTAAAAATATTCTGATAAAAATAGAATTATTTTTAAATATTAACTATAAAATTGGCGTACATACCGCTGCCCTATACGACTTTACCGGAGGTATGCAAATCCTATCTTTACTGGTCGCTGCCTGCCTTATAGTTAACGTGAATTTCCTTAATCAGTTCAATCAATGCAAAATGTTTGCTGATTGATCACTGCAGGTGCCAACAGTGAAGAGAGGTTACATGTTTGGAAGCATGTGATGCGAGAAGCTGCTAGAGGACGTCTCAGAGATCTACTGTTGTCTCAAGAGCGGTTCCAGCCGTATCAACTGGACAACAAAAGGAAGCGAAATCATATTTACGGACTCAAGGATTGTGATATCGAATTCGTCTCCACAGAAATTAGTCCGAGAATAAAAAGGGCAGGTCAACGACAGACCATAGCAGGTTAAATTATTAAAAATAATATATTATAATTTGAAATCTAAATATTTACAGTCCAGTAATTAAGTTTATTAAATTTAGCTTTTTATTCATTAAAAAGGCCATATACATGATAAATTTATTCACAAAACATTGAATGACATTTAATATACAGTTTACGAAATATTTTTAAAGTTATTTTAGTAAACACTTCCCAGATGATTTGTTTAGCTCTCCTAAAATTTCTGTTTGAGCGAGTGTGAGTAGAATAACATTATGGCGACGCGCGTGTGCGAGAGGAAACGTTTATTGAATATCGATTGGAATGAAATAGTAACAATTTTGAGATTTTAATTACTCTATTATTACCAATTTCATGTTACCACTGTTAGTTTCTGAAATTGTAATTAAAATGCTGCCTAAAACAAATTAAAAATAACTTCATTCAAAAGTGAACAGAAGGCATAGACATACCTGGTTCATTAAAAGTTATTGATAAGAGTTGTTATTACAAAAATTGTTTGTGATATTGTCTAAGTACAGAGTATTTCAAAATAACATAATGTTCGAAAAAATTAGATAAACTTATGAGTCTACCATTTATACAATACATTAATTTTTTTCAAACGTTGTTATTTTTTACCCTTGTTTTGTTATAAGATAATTAATTGGCAACGAAAAAAATCCTTTTTTATTATACAGGGTATTTTCAAAAGAAGTAGCACTAATGGTATCGGCGAATCTACAGCTAACAAGAACATAGAAATGACCTTAGTAAAATGTTCACCCGTTAGCAGATACAGCCCTTCAAAGATTCCTAAAAATTAGGAATAGCGGAATTTGAAAACTAAAAATGGTATAATAGTCAAATTTTACACAAATTTTTTGCTTATGCAACTTCTCAACAATTTTTCTAAAATTTCTACCTCTTGGAAGGGGTTGAAATAAGCATCCCCACCATATACGACTACTATAAGCATACCCATAAGTTATTTTTTGCTACAACTTGTTTGACAAAAATGATGTATTCAAGAACACTTACTAGATAGCCATGTTTATTTTAAATCTTTTGCTCTCTTACTTTTTGGCTTTAAAACTAACCGTTTATTAACAAAAAATAATAAAATTCATTATCATTCGCATTCACCCGATTGCAACTAAGAAATATGTAAGTAGGCGGCTGTCATGCTGCTATCATTAGATCCTTTGTGAGTGTTTCCTTAGATTTGCTACTTAGTAAATAATATTTTTACGATGATAATTTGAAAAGAATTATGACCAATAATTTGACTAATGATGAATAGATTGACGATGCTACGAATATTTTTTGAATGTGGGAAATATTGTGCCGCAGCAAGAAGGAAAATCACAAAAGATCTAATGACAAAAATTAGCATAACAGCCGCCTATAGTTGCGGCAAGAATTCAGACGACTTACGTTTTACTAACAAATGAAAAATTCATGATATTTTCATGAAAATATTTAAAAAAGTGCAACTGAGAATAATGAAACTATATACTATATTTGCAGTATACCTATATTTACTAAATTACCAAAAATTATTGCTTTTAACACGACAAACTATCGAAAATTATGTTGACAATAAAAAACAATTGCCTGGCGTCAGCCGTGACGTAAGTTATCTGAATGCTTGCCCCAACTATATTGAAATGTATCTGAGTTGCAATCATGTGAATTGTAATGCAAATAATAATGAATTTTATATTTTTGTTAATAAACGGTTAGTTTTAAAGCAAAAAAGTAAGAGAGATAAAAGTTTTAAAATAAACCAAGCTATATGATACACATTTTTGAGTAGAAATCTTTAAAAATTATTGAGAAGCTGCACATGCATTAGAAGAAAATTTGTTTAAAAAAAGATTTCTAAAATTAATAAAAAAAATCAGTTTCTAATTTCTATCCCGCTTGAGATAATTTAAGCCAACACGGTATGAATATTTAGTGTGACAGTAGGCATGAAAAAATTACCAGCTGTAGAAACTTAACAGTGACGGAGATGTGGATGTCATAGGCCATTATTTGCCAAACAATATATATCTCCCTGTATAATATTACTAATAAAATATAATACGCGTCATTGTATTATCCTCACTTTTTTATATTCCAAACCGATTAGCAACAAAATTAATTTATTTCATCAAGTGCATTTTACGACACCCATTACATTACTTAAAATAATAACAAAATAATTAACTAACAATGGAATTACTTGACTATCATTTATCATAACATATGTTGAAAATGGCCACCTTCAGCCAAAATACATGCTTCAGATCTTCTTGAAATTGCAGCTTGAACACGTACAAAAATTCCAGGAGCAACACTTTTATCACATCACAACCAGCTATAATTTGTTGGCATAAGTTAACTGGTTCGTGAGTGCCTTGTCCAATCCCGTTATTACCGAACATTTCGTTTACAAATTCACGAACAGTCAAACTAAAATATGGGGGAGTCCCACCGTGCATAAACTCACATTCTCTGTGTTAGCCCATAGGGAGCATTCTCACGTAGTTCAGGTAAAACGTTTTCAAGAAAATGTGGTAGGAGGCACTGGTTAAAATTCTTGGTAAAACCCAACAAGAAAATTTCCAGTAATACCCACCCATACATCCAAAGAAAACTGATCTTGAAATCGAGATTCCATTATGCCATTAGGATTTTTATCTGACCACACGTATTTATTGCGGAAGTTCATTATAGCATCTCTGGAAAAATTAGCTTCGTCGGTAAACGATATGCCAGCAATAAAGTCATCATTTTGTTCAATTTTTTGCAAAATCCAGTGGCAATATTGTAGACGAACAGGATATTCTTGCGACAGTAAGTCTTGAACTCTTTGTATGTGATTTACGATAGTTTATAATTCACATAATTCATATTCTTTAATTTCGTGTAGATTAGCTCCTTCCTCTTTCTGAAATGAGGCTGACTTCGAAAGACGTTGAAAAATATTTCGGAGTTGAATGATTTGGAAATCTTTCCATATAAATTCACCTAGCCTCAGTATAATTTCCATCTGCAAAGCCATAAATGTAAACCATATTGGCGATATCAAAATTTGAATACACATAAGCCATTATTAAAATTTAATGTTTTTAAAAAATAACTTTAATTTGACAATACACAATATCAAATAAGGTAACGGCTTCTTATTATGATTGTTTTGCGTGGCCTCCCTAAGGTATGTTTAAGTAGCTGTGTAAAAATGCACTTGATCAAATAAATCAATTTTGTTGTTAATCGGTTTCGAATACAAAAAAGTGTAAAGAAACAAAAAGTGAAGATAACACGATGGTGCAAATGATGACCTATTTTATTTGTGATATTATACAGGGTGATATATTTTATTTGACAGATAATGATCGATGATAATCACACTTCCGCCTCTGGTAAATATGCATACTGTATTTGGTTAAATTATCTCAAGCTGTTTAGAAATTAAAAACTTATTCTTTTTTAACTTTTGAAACGCTGTAGCTGGACAATAGTCATAATTATTCTTATTTTAATAACTTTATTTCCCTTTTACGTGTACAGACGCAATGTATACAGATAAATTGTATATAACATATTTATTTATGTTTGACTGGGGCATCAAAAGATGCTTGATCATTTTCAGTGAAATTGCTCCGAGCATCACTTATGCAAATCAATATGCAAACTGCTTAAAAACTTTTACTTTGAGAAACACTTTTCCAAAGTAATAAATGAGTTGACTCGATGGCACAGATAAAGCAGAACTTTCGCAAGCACAGCAAACTTTGTTCGTTGCAGATAAGGGAGTGCTAGTAAAAAATAATCGGGAACAGCCGTGTTTTTACTGAAATTAGAAATTCCAGCGGCATACCCTCCCTGTAATCTCCTCTACATACATATAGATAACAAAAGACGTGACTGCAAACAAATTTAGTATAGTTGATACGCAAAAGCAACACAATAATGAATTTGTTGGCGCGGTCTGGACCGCATCGGGAATAGTGGGTCGATATAGATGCTCCCCGCTCTACCCCTGACAAAACTGTGCGCACGGCAGCTTCGTCTTTGAACCCCCATTCGCAGTGCTGTGGGAATCGAGTTAATCGCGGGCATGGCACAATCCTCCCGTATCCACCACTTGGGCTGCACACTGCAGACGTGAACATTACCCTGGACTGGGGATGAGATAGAAGACTAAGACATACGCCGCGCAATGTAGCGCGTTTCACGTGCAGCACAAATATGACCCGTAACTTATACACCCACACGGTAAGATCTCGTCTCATATGGTAAGAAATTCACGTGTTCTTTAATGTTTTCATTGTAGCTGGCGGGACCTGGAAGACAACTTTTTGTGACCGGCAAGCCAGAATATATGGGGCAAGTCCTAGCTTCTCTGGCGGTAAGCCTGGGTCCCCTCGCATCTGGTTTGGGAAAAGGATACAGTTCTCCTGCTATAGCATCCCTGCAACAACGTGACGCCGATGCCTTTCCCGTAAGTGGTCAACAAGCGTCATGGCTCGCATCCCTCTCTTTACTTGGGGCATTATTTGGTGCTCCAGTTGGAGGCATAGCATTACGATGGGGACGACGTCGAACTCTAGTTCTTGCTGGAGCACCATTGTCAATCTGCTGGATCATAACCGTGTTCGCAGTAAGTGTTGAAGTAATGTGTTTTGCCGCTTTCTTTAGCGGTTTTTTGGTGGCAATTGTCCAACTCTCTGCTCAAGTTTACGTAAGTGAAATTGCAGCTCCCTCCATAAGAGGTGGTTTAAGTGCACTATTAAAAGTAGCGGCTCACACTGGCGTACTCGTAGCTTTCGCCGCTGGAGCTTTTCTAGATTGGCGACAACTAGCGGGTCTTATAGCCCTGGCACCAGCGACAATGTGCATAGTTCTGTGGAGGGTACCAGAAAGCCCCGGTTGGTTAGTTCTCAGGGGTAAAGATGGTGAAGCCGAAAAAGCACTCCGCTGGCTTCGAGGTGACACAGCCGATTTACAGCTGGAGTTAGCCGTTCTTCAAGCACACGTAATTACACGACCTGTTCCGAGAAATCCAAAATTGCTAATTGAAACCTTACGAACTCCAGCATTGATTGCCTGCGGGTTAATGTTCTTTCAACGATTTTCCGGAGCAAATGCCTTTAACTTTTACATGGTAAGTGTCTTTAAAGAAACTTTTGGTGGAACTAATCCACACAGTGCAGCAGTTGCTGTAGCCGTAGTGCAGCTTTTATCGTCTTTACTATCTGGATTATTAGTAGATTCTGCCGGAAGGCTACCATTATTAGTAGCCTCCAGCGTACTTATGACACTGGCTTTAGCATCCTTTGGGTCCTTTGCCTATTACGAAGCAGCGAATCCTAAGCCAGTTCCAAATTTAGATTGGATTCCTCTTCTATGTGTTTTAGTGTTCACTGTAGCTTTCTCTCTTGGAATAAGTCCTATTTCTTGGTTACTTGTCAGTGAACTGTTTTCCTTAGAACATCGTGGCTTGGGGACCGCATTAGCCACTTGTTTTAGTTATTTGTGTGCTTTCGTTGGCGTGAAAACTTTCGTAGACTTTCAAGAGTTGTTGGGCTTACACGGAGCTTTCTGGTTGTACGCGTTCATTTCAGTATGCGGGCTTTGTTTCATTGTTTGCTGTGTGCCAGAAACCAAAGGACGTGATTTGACCGAGATTGACGCAGCCAGGTGATCAAACGCCACAAAGCAAACTCACAAAATCTCAATTAGTGTGGTAGAGAGATATTGCTAACGATTGTTTGTGTAACTTTTCTTTTACAAAATTCTGCTTGAATCGATGGAAATTTATTTGTCATTAAATACTAAACCTTTCACTTGTGATACCTTACCTTTTGGTCCAGATTATCTTTTTGCTAAAATGACGGCCTATTTAATTTAATACATGTTAACATATTATTATACATATATAATTGATAACATTTATTATTACTCTATTCAAATTTATCGTGAAATATTTTTTTAAAAAGAGAGATAATGAAAACAACATTATTTGGGTTATCCGTATTATAATTTTAAATTGTTCATCTAAAAGAACATGCGATATTGTCAATATGCTTCATCATTTTGAAGTTGCATCGAATGTCGTTTACAATATTAGAAAATTGTTCAGAGTAAAAATGTTTATAAAGTTGAAAAACAAAGCCTAAGTGAGAGTAAACATTAAACAAACTTAATTTAAAAGGATCTAGTTTGCTATTACTGCAAACGTAAACCTTTACCAATAACATATCATATCCAAGAACTTCCGTTTCATATTCAGTTAAGCAGATAACATCCACGGAAGTCGTTTTAAAGCTGCTTTTGATATTGAATTCTGATAAAAGTGTGGCGTATGTGTCACAAGTGTTCAAATGTAGGCATGTAAGGAAGAATATATCCTTTATTAACCCTGTTATAATTAAAGTAGGTAAGGTAAATTAAAGTTTTTCTTAAATATTACGAATCTATAAAAAGAATTTTGGAGTTCCCACAGTTTCAAAAGTGAACTTAGATATGTATTTATAGAGTGTTTTCATTAAACCAGGTTAGTAAATTTAACTTTTTTTAGATAATTATTGAACTTTGTGGAATTGTTCATTAGCATGTTTGGTATCAGAGAGCATACATATGACTTCATTGATAGGAATTGTAGGAGATTTGATTTATATTAGCTTAAAATACCTTTCTAATACAGTAAAAAAATGTTACAAAAGCTAGTAATAAAGAATATATGGGTAGATATTGTGGGTGAAATTCAACGCTGGTTAGGACAGAGTAGTTAGTTTCACACAATATTGTTAATACCTAAAAATATATAAAAAACTATAAAAATAAATTTCAAAACATATCTATTTAAAAATATCATGTAATTTGCACAATTTTTGTCTTTATCATGGTAACCGTGATACCTATACAGATACAGACTTGGTATTCGGTGCATCCCAAAGGTTCCCAAATATGTATCTATATTTTTTAAAATAGGTATATTCTCGTATCTATATAATCGCATTGTAATAATGTTACTGCGGGATATTCAGTTTAAACTGCACCTTCTACACTACACTACCTTTCAACTACATATTCTTTTAGTTTGAACATTAGAAAGATAAATCTGCTTTCGCAGTGCTTATGACAATAAAGAGATGAAGCTTTTTACTGTACCTACGTCACATTTCATTTCAAAGATATCATTTTATCATATTTGATCTAGCAATATATAAAGAAAGGTTTTTCAGCAGCAAAAATTACAATGAAGTTCAAAATATGAAAGAAGAATCCACTCAGCTTAATTTATTATAAACCTATTTTGGGAACCAGGCATGGTCATAATTAATGAAGTTAATTGTTTTTTTATCAGTAATATTTTTTATAAATTACTCCAATACAATTCACATAAAAATGTTGTCATTCAATCTACAAATTACGAGTAAATGTTATAGAAACCAAACATTTACTTACTTTACTAGGTTTTTCAAATAGAATTAAATTTTATTAAATCAGATTATTGACAGTTTCATTTATATAATTTATGCTAAACTTTATAATTCAGTTTTTTAATAATTTATTACAATCTACAACAGTCATCAACAAATATTTATTAAATTTAAAGGTGGATTAAGTCTGCAATCACTAATATTTTATAAAAATTAATCGAAACAAATTTCTTAGACATACAACTTTCAATCATAATTTATTACAGTATTCATTTAACGGGAATCTTGATCCATATTTTTCATATATAACTGAATTTTATAATTCAGATTATGTCATTTATAATAAATTTCTCTTTTTTTACTATTATTTACAGTAAATTTCAGAACAGAAAACGCTGCTTAAATGTATGTCCATGTTTTGTATTATACTGAATGCATTAAACTATGATCAACTTTTATTTATGCAAAATTAAAGTGGGAGGTTAATTTTAAGAAAAAATAAGGACAATGTTTTCTTTAGTAATCAACTAATCCCACATAATGTTGTTTTTCATATACATATCAATTTAGAGATGGTCACATATATCAAATCCTAAACAATCATTAAAATTAATTATATTTTGATTATAAAAAACTATAACATATTAAACAATTATTGGCTTTAAACTAGATGTATGAGATATATTGATTGGTCTGTATAAGACAATTAGAATTTTAAAATCAGTCATGTGGTCCAGTTTGTTAATACCACTCGAGTATTAAATATAACAATTCGACAATATTTAGACAATACGTATAACTTAGAGTGATTACTATTAAAAAATATATTTCAACATTTAGGTGCTACTTAGAAGCTTTAGCAGAGATAATCACTAAATGTACCTAATTAGTTTTAGGTAACAGCATTGTCCGACGTCAATCCTGTGTAAATTTCTACGGTGTGTTGAATTTTATAAATCATACTCAATTAATTGACATCATGCATACGATCTTAATTCAGTTAAAACAATTAATTATTTTAGGTTAAATGACAAAAATGAAAGCAGTTTTTTGTCACGTTTCTGCCGATTTCGGTTGATTAATATCAAAGTATTGTTGATTCTTTTAAATATGATAAGAAGTCGACTTTTAAATGATATAGATGGATGACCATATGTATATTGTGTTACAAAGAGATTATTAATAGTAATAGTAGGTGCTAGTATTACACATATGCAACAATAACCTCTGAAATACTGATAATAATTTATAATTACTGCTCGTAGTGTCAGAATTTTAATGTTGATTTAAAAAATAATGCGGAATATCCATTATAATTTTATTTTATTTTAACTAGATTTATTACTGATTATTTCATTCACTCATTGCTCCACCTATAAAAAGTCATAGATTTAGTCACATGCTATGTAATATGATCGACTATTTAGGTAAATAAAAAATATCAGCGAATATTTAATTCGATTGTATAAGACTATGACGTGTCAAAATTTAACGGAAGATTCAATTAAATTTAAAAATGTCTTGTTTTGGTTCATGTTCCATTACGGAAATTAGTTAACACATAAGTAAATCAATCCTAAAAAATACCAAAAAGAGTAAACAGTCTGTCTGGAGCCAATCTTTTTGTCGGCAGAAGAATTATAAATTTTGTGCGACTACTCCAACTGCCGTGTCAGCCGAAATACTCAAAGATTGGGCATAAAATATGCGTATGTGTTCACAAAATAATCTTCCTGAATATCACTCGACTATGACAAAAAGCGACTATTATTTTATTTAATTTATCTCGAGCAACTTGTATTTCGAGACAATTTCATTCGACCATATGAACATTAATAATCAAAGATTCAGATCAGATCAGATTATTAATGTTCAGATGGTATCATCAAATTGTCTTGAAATACAAGGCGCTCTCGATAGAATTGTAACGAAAATAATAGTCGGCTATTTGTCATAGTCTTGGGATATTACCTGCGAATATTTTTTTTGTGAAACATCTTCATTTTAGTAAGTAGTAGTATTAATTTCTTTAGTATGTACAATTTTTTTATTATTTGCATCGGATAGAGTTTTTAAACAAATCCAACTGCATAGCTTCCTGGGTTTTAAACTAAAAATAGATAAAATAATTCATACTTTTTAGCATAAATATTTTGCGTCATTATTCAACCATATATTTTTCAAAACATAATAAAATCAAAACATCAACTTGTTAAGAAGAAATTTGTTAAATCGTCAGAATAAGTAATCTTCAAGTTGTTCTGATCTAATTTTCGTAAAAAGTAATAATTATCCCCTATTCAACTTTTTGTTTTAATTTTGATTAAGAAACACTGTAAAACTGTAACTATGCTCGTACGCTAGAAGTCGTAACGGACAAAATCTTAATTTTGGAATACTGCTTGGATTAGGTAGTTTGCTTTGCCACTAAATTTTTTATAAAAACATTATTTAACATGTTACTATATGTTTCACATTAGGTTCTATTAGGCCAGATATTATAAGTAGCAAATTAGATTTTTGATAGATACGACATTTTGCACCAATACGGATTGAAGAAATAATATAGAAATTTAAAGCGTAAGTACACAAAACTGAAATAGCTATTTATTGAAAAACAATACATATGTTACGAAACTATACCAATAAATTTTTATTAATCATCAATCATCAATGTTGAAATCTAAAGTTCTCCCTAAAATTTGTATTTACTTTGTGGCATTATGCCGCATAATTTTGTCAATATTAAGTCCCTTCTTTCTGAAGTGATTCCTCTAGGAACACATTTCACTGAAGGAATCGGAACACCTAGTTAGTTAATTTCTTTTCGTCTGTTGTCTCAAACTTGGTCTTATAGATAAAAAAAATGTTGTCTCTAAAAAATTAACTTGTACCATCTCGTTAAGCTAAGGTCGTGGATATATTTTATTTAGTTTGGTTGGTCTGAAGGACTCTACATGTTTAATAATTATGTTTCAGCATTATTTTTTTCCTTGTTGACTAGATTTTGCTGTTACTCCTCCTGAATTATTGTTTTAAGCACTACTCTATTTTTAGTTTCAAATCCTAAGGTTCCTAGAAAATATATTTTACATACAATTTGCTTAGAACCTGCTGTATCTTTCAAATAATAAAATCAAGAACGGTGGCATGTGATTCTTCTTTTCGTATTTTCTTGTGGGACACTGTTTAAAATAAAGTTCTTCTGCTCGTTTTTATTTAAGGTCCAAAATTCTTTATTTATTTCTACCTGTCTTTTCTATCTAATTTTATGAAAATTCAGTATCTTTCAAGTTTCTTTGTTACAAGACAGTTTAACATTATGTTTTGCTTTTGTGTCACTTAATTTAATGCGTTTCCTTTCAGTGGGATTAACATCATATTTCTTTCTTTTGCGCAGTTCACCTTTTTTTATAAAATTCTTTGAATTTTATTTGTCCACTACATTAACATTAACGTCATTCAACAAATAATCTTCTCATTTTCATCTTACATAAAAATAGTTCTATCTTAGTAGTAGTAGATTTATAATATTTCTATTGTCATGTTGTGCTTCAGTAACTTCACTGTCTAAGGTTGATGGAATAAAATCTGCATCGTCTTCATTACGTTTCATAAACAACAGTATAAGACACTAATATAAACTTGTTACTTGATCCACATTCACTGAAATGGTGAAAACAAAATTTTTTTAGGTTATAAATGTGAAGTTATGATTCTTCCATATTAGTAAACATTGTCAAAAGTGCATACTTGTTTGGCAAATTTGTCGTAACTACATGCTTATTGTGTAGATAAGACATTTTGCTTCTAATATTTTCAGATACGATATATACACTTAACAAATACAATCGTTCAGCAGATACATCAAAAGTTTAAAGCTAAATAACATCATAAAAGAAGATGATCTATTTTATCATACGCATACATACAATAATTATCAATTTGTTGTTGTCATAAACCGAAAATGGTAAAAAATGAGTATACGACTTCTATTCTTAACAGGACAGAGCAATTAATTAGCATTACTTAACTTTTGTTATTATTGAAAACCGTTGGGTTTAGTTGAGTTACACTGATTCCAATGCTTTCGAATCTTTTCCACATGTACCTTGGTATGTGATGGAATTTCGGTCTGGACACAGCTTGTTTCTAGTAATAGTGGTATTCAGTGTGTTAAATAGTTGCCACTCTATAAGCTCCTGTTTTTAAATAGCGTTGTAATATATCAACGCCTATGCTGCCGCTTCCTGATCGTTCGACATTTCAACGATCTAGCACTGACCCTTCTCAAATTTAAATCTAAATTTTGGTATAGACAGGTGTGGATGAGTCCATTACAATCCCTTCCAATTTCATAGACCAACGTCACATGTGCCATCGGTGGCGTTGAT
Source organism: Monochamus alternatus (assembly GCA_037114965.1). Taxonomy (NCBI): domain Eukaryota; kingdom Metazoa; phylum Arthropoda; class Insecta; order Coleoptera; family Cerambycidae; genus Monochamus; species Monochamus alternatus. The sequence goes on along the minus strand of CM073427.1, from coordinate 54,588,757 downwards.
ATGCATAGGACTTGGTCTGAACGCGGCATAACATTGGATACGAATTCATACGAAATTTTATTCTTACGAACTTGTCTGAAATAAACAATGTTCTGATGCTACCAAACTGTTTTGTTTTTTTGTCATCAGTATTAGCGCAAAGTGAAAGATAATCGGAATAATCTTAAAATTAAAATTTATTTAAAATCCAATTGTTTATGACTATCATGTAAGAAAAAAACTGAAAGAGAGAGGTAAACCTAGGACAAGGAAAAGACAATATATAACATTAATATTATTGACGAGGAAAAAACAATATATAAAATTAAAATAGATTTTCAATAAGTTATAAAAGAGATAAAAGTAGTCTCCCTCACCAAACACAGATCGGTTTCGGGCTTGTTAGCCCTCATCAGTATGCCATAGGTGAGATGACCGACAATTGAACTGGCTGTTCCTTCATATGTATGTTCACATATAAATCGAGTGCAGGTGAGATATAAGTAGTCTACTACTTCCTGCTCGGCCTAAGTGGCTCGACTTGCAGGAAGCGACCTACATTGCAGTAGGTACTTAACCGCAGACCTCTCGCCATGGACGACGTGCCATTAAATCTATAAATGATACTGCAGGAAACTAATGCCCCGACCGGCATTGAATTACACCTGCAGTATATGTGCGAACAGCCAAGAACCCTTGTCGGCCACCCCACCAGACCCAGACCGGTTTCGGACTTATTATTATGTGTATTCCCACGAGTAGGACTAATCTCTTTATAATGCTCCAATGCTTATGTGTTACAATTATTTTTTAGTGCATAATACCTTAGATATATTTTTTGTATGTTGAAAATATTAAAAATGCATTTTTTCATTAATTTTAATATGTATGTAAATTTTGTATACCCGATTTTATTTTGTTTGTTTATATATGTTATTACTCGTTTGTTTTATTCCTGTCCTGTAATTGGATGCTGTCTGGACAGTGTATTGCAAATAAATAAATAATATACTAACAAGATTAAATCAACAAAGTGCAATTTACAGTTAATACAAACAAGTTATGTTACGAGTTACCCAATTACAAATACTTTCTAATGAATCATTATCACAGTTAGAAGCTTAGCCCCCCCAGAAACCGAATTAGCCCTCCCAGAAATATTCATAAACAACTTACACACATTTGAGAACCGAAATTAAAGCACAGTCCACCCGGGGCTTTGACTGATTCCAAACGCTGACAATGAACTTGATAAATAACATACCATATTATCGAAGCGTATTCAAGTTTAGATCTCACAATAGCACAAAACAAGATTTTAAAAGTGTTTGTATTTGAAAAATTTCCGACATTTACGATAAATAAAGTCATACGATTTAAAGGTACTAGAAGTGATATTATTGATATAATCGATAAAAGTAAGTTTACTGTCAAAATATACATCCAAATCCTTGAATACATCAACAACACTCACTAATGGAAATAGGAAAACTATTCGTGTGAGTATAAGTTATTACATTGTATTTATAAATATTAAGTTTCAGATGATTTGCTTGATAGATTCTTGCAGGTTAATAGAATCTGTGGGAAATTTAATTTCAGAATAAAGTTAATAATAAATAAAAATAATATGAGACCTAAACTTGAGCCCTGCAGAACGCCAATTAAGTATGTACCGAACGAGAACGTTGTAAATAACTTAATACATTTATAAAATCGAACGACGTTTATTCAAGTAAGCGGTACAGAGGTATAGTTCACACTGAAGCTAAGCTGAATCTGGAACTCTATATATATGGAAATAAATGCAAGTCTAAGCAGTAGATAAAATGACTAACATTGTAACTATATGTTACAGCAAAGAAATAGAATACAGACAAAATATATATATGGTACAAAAAGGAGTATATGTATAATTCCTCCCGTCGTAGAGGGAGCTCACGGGGTGAAGCGACCAGGGTCCTAGTGGGCGGTAGTCACTTCTTCTGGGGCTGAGACATCTAGGGCGGCGAAGTCCTCATCTGAACGGCTCAGGGGTGCTTCTCTATTATGATGCTCATCTTCACGGAGGGTAATAAGGAGACAGCAGGGAGTCGCTGTTCCTGGTGTGGTGACTGGAGATCATCGGAGTAATCGTGATTCCAGTCGTTGAATTTATAATGTTCCTGGTATTTCAGGGTTTTCCTGGGACGTCGTCCTCTCATTTGGGTTCGACCTTCGTAGGAAAATTCTAGGTATTGCTATTTTTGTAATTGAATCTCTTTTCTTGAAAATTATATATATTATTAATATTAAAATTATGAGTATGATAATATAGATGAAATAGTGTGGTTGTTGATATGGATCTCGGTCAAACAGTTCCAGGGGTTGGATCTTATACTTGGATATACTCTCCGCTAAACTACTCAATTCATCTAGCTGTATATTTTCCAAGTTTATTTTAATTTTGCTGTTATTAAAAGGCAGACTAATTTGTGGTAGTAATGTAACTTGGCTTAACTGGGTCATCGCTCCGTAAAATTTTTCATCTCTAATTTGCAGGGTACATGTGTCTTCAATGGACACGAGATATGACTTATATTGGTTGAATTGGATGATTTGTTCGTCGTGGCATTTTATGTTTCCTAAAGTTTCTTGTGAGTTGTAAACTATATAACGATTTTGAATTTGGTGAATGGAATTTCCTTGAATTTGGGATGTGCTACAGTCGATAGGATTCTGTCGCTGAATTAACGAATTTATGCAGTTGTCTCTGAGGTTGATGTTGTTGCATAAATACAGGCCTGGGATTTGAGTACATTCTTCCTTTTGGTTGAAGATTTCTTGTTGATTCTTAAGTAAGTAGGTTGAGGTAGGAATAAGTAGGCTTTGATTCAAGGGTACAGGTAAGACTTGGAAATATTCATAGGTTTGTATTTGGAATATGGGAATTTGAAAGTTGATATAAACTTTATAATCATGTATATGTATTTTGATTGAGGCTAATTTGTAATAGTCGCTTAATGGGGCTTTGATTATGGATTCTCTTGGGTATATTTGTTTTAGATTTTTAAAGACCGTTTGTAAATGTTCGAAATTTAAAATATTATGAGAGATAATATTTAGATGTGAAAATAAGATAATTTCTTGTATATCTTCTAATTGGTTTATAATGTCTAATAGTTCAATTTCGATACTTGTGACCTGAATAGCATATAGGGCGCTGTACGTTCTTTTGGCTACTTGTCTAACATTTTGATCTAACGACTGTAAGGTATTATTTAATTTTGATGAAAGGGTGGTTAAATAACTTAATTGTTCCTTTTGTTGAGATCGTAAATTAAATTGATTTCTTTCTAGAATTTCTAATTTCTTTTCTATTTGTTCTCTGTCTTGATTGTCCATGAGGCCAAAGAGTTCGTTGTATCCCGTACCAATAAAATTTAGTAATCCACGTTTTTTACGAGTCAGGAAAAATATGGTTGATAATTTATTATTGATATTATTCATTAATGGAGTAAGTTGCATAATTGAGTGATTTCCATTAGTCAAATTTTGAATAGTATTTGATAAGTTTTGTAAATTTATTATTTGCAGGAAATTATGTGAATGTGTAGCTATTTTTGCTTTACCTAGGTAAATGGGGAGTATGGGATTCTGTAATTCAATTATTTCGGAAAAGGCGTGCCAAAGGAATATTGTCGTCACTGTCAGTAAAATCTTCATCCTGCAACAGAGGAGAAGTATCAGGGGATTTTGATTTCTTGACATGTTTTTTATGAATCTTTCCTTGTTTTGTTTGAATAGTAGGGCCGTTGTCTCCTATAACTATGGCTTTCTTAAATTTTGGTCTTGTTTTATGTCTGTTTGCTAAATTGTCTTTTATTAGTATGTCTTGAAGAATTTTGACTTTTTGTGGTTCAGTTTTATTTTTATTTACTCGGTCTAAAGTTTTTTGTTTTGTCACTTCAATTTTATTTTGTACGTCCTCGTATAATTTTGAGTAAATTTGTTTTTGTTTTTCTATAAAATTTGTTGTAATTATTCTTTCATCTATTTCTATGTTCTGGGGTGAACCTAATATTATTTCTAAGGGTGTTTTTTGAGTTACAGAATGAACGGAATTATTATATCCAATGGTTGCTAATTTAATTAGAGTTTCTTGATTTAAGGTAGGGTTATCTAATTTCAAAGCTCTGATGGAGTCTAAAATTGTTGAGTGGAAACGTTCGACTGGACTATTAGAATTTGAATTACTGACGCTAGTGAAATGTAAAATTATTTTATGTAGTTGACAAAATTCTGAAAATATTTTATTATTAAATTCACTGCCTTGATCACATATTATTTTGACTGGTTTTCCGTAATGGGAGATGTAATTTAGAATAGTATTAGTCGTCGTTATAGCATTTCTGCTAGGTATAGGATAGGCTTGTCCTAATTTTGAAAATGTGTCAAAAACAGTTAAGAATTGATTTTTATCAAAGAATAGTATGTCTATGTGTATAATGTCGAAAGGTTTAGTGGGCGTTTCCGTTTTTTGGATTGGTGGGTTTTGTGGGTGTCTATCATATTTTGCTCGATTACATGTTTCACAATTATTTATATATGTTGTTATAGTTTCTTTCATATTAGGCCAATAGTGAGTTTTTGCTAAAGAATTATAAACAGTGTCAATGCCTCTGTGTACTGTATTTACTTCATGTTGTTTCATTATTAATCTTATTTGGGATTCTAGTTTTTCTACATCTTGAGTTTTTAGTGTGGATATTCTAAATTTAATTGTATTATTAAAGAATTTTGGTATCAAACGTTCAAAACATTGTCTAGCTTTTTGGTCATAAAAATATAAACAGTTTATTTCTTTTGGTTTCAGAAAGTTTCGTAATATTTTAGCTTTATTTTGGTCTGAAAGTTGAGGATTAAATACTATAAAAATTGAATTTTTATCAAAAGGTCTGGTTAGTCTGTGCCAATAAGGTTGAACAAGATTTGGATTTAGAGCGATAGATATTTGATATTTAAATTGATTTATTGGTTGATCGGTTATAGGTAATTCTGCTACTGGATTTTCTATCGAGGTATGTACTGTTTCGTTGTCGTCAGGTTCTGGAATATGTAATACTGGAGGAGAGGGTTCTGGAATGTGTAATACTGGTGGAGAAGGTTCTGGAAGTTCTCGCAAAATATCGTTAAGTAGTTCTTCGTCAATAGGTGTGTTAGGTCTATCTACATTTACTAACATAGAGAGAGTATCGTCATCTAGAATAGGTAAGTCTAAGGCTTGAGAAGTAGAAGGTTGAAGTTGGTGAATGTTAATGTCTGGAGGGAATCGGGATAATGCGTCTGCAACATTGTTTTCTTTTCCTTTAATGTATTTTACTTCGTATTCAAATTCTTCTAATTTTAGTCTCCAACGGACTAATCTAGACTGAGGGTCTTTTAAAGAGAAAAGCCACTGAAGGGGTTTATGGTCTGTATTTATTATAAATTTTCTTCCATATAAATATGGTCTAAAATATTTAGTTGCCCAAACGATTGCTAATAACTCTTTTTCAATTGTTGAATAATTTATTTCTGCCGGATTTAAGGTTCTACTCGCGTATGAAATTGGGTGACCATTTTGGGATAAAACAGCTCCAATCGCAAAGTTAGATGCGTCGGTGGTTAATACAAAAGTTTTTGAAAAATCTGGGAAAGCTAAAAGGGGTTCATTAGATAAAATATTTTTACATAAATTTATTGATTCAAGAAATTCAGGGGAGTGTTCAATTTTATTTCCTTTTTTTAAACATCGAGTTAACGGTTTTGTTATTTTTGCAAAATTATTTATAAATTTTCGATAAAATCCTACAAGTCCAAGAAATGATTTTATATCTTTAGGTGTTTTAGGAATAGGAAATTTTTGAATGGCTTTTACTTTGTCTGGGTTTGGTTTAATTCCTGAAGGGGTAATAATGTGTCCTAAAAATGTGGTTTCCCTTTTTAAAAATTCGGATTTGTCTAATTGAATTTTCAGATTTGCTTTTCTTAAAGCTTCAAATACTAGCTTTAAATTTTGAATGTGCTCCTGAAGGGAAGTGCTAAAAATTACAATGTCGTCCATATATACGAGGCAAATTTTATTTTGTAAATCTCTAAGAACATTGTCCATGACTCTCTGAAAAGTGGCGGGGGCATTTTTTAGGCCAAAAGGAACCCTTAAAAATTCGTAATGTCCATTGTTAGTGTTAAAAGCAGTTTTTTGGATTGATTCTGGGGACATTTCTATTTGATGGAAACCGGATGCTAGGTCAAGGGTAGTAAAATATTGGGATCGTCCTAGTTTGTCTAATATGTCTGTAATGTTCGGAATAGGATATCTGTCAGTAACTGTCTTTTCGTTAACTTTTCGATAGTCTACTACGAGTCGCCATTTTTTATTTCCGGAAGCGTCTAATTTTTTGGGTACAATCCATATGGGACTGGACCATGGTGAATCTGAAGGTCTAATAATATTATTTTGTAATAATGATTTAATTTGTGATTTCACTTCTTGTTTATGTATTTCTGGATATCTATATGTTTTTGTGTGAACAGGAATTTCGTCTTCAGTTTTTATTTGATGTTTAACTTGATTAGTAAAAGTCAAAGGGTCGCCAGGAAAATAAAAAACATCGTGATAATTTTTGCAAAGGGGTATTAAATGTTGTTTTTCTTCTTTAGATAAATGTTCCGTTCTTAATAAATTTGGAATTTGTTCTTTTTTACATTTGCTTGCATTTGAAGAAATTTGGAAATTGTATAATTCAAAATTTTCTATATTTTGACAAGGAATTGGATTTTGAAAATAAAAAGTTTTTGTTTCACTAGAGGGGTTGAAAAGTTCTACCGGGGCATATCCGTCTTCGCTAGTTGTTAATGTTTCTCTAATTATTAAATTGTTTAAATTTTGAAAAGGTATTAAAATATCGCCAAAGTTTGCTTCTACAGGGATGGTCGTTTTTAAATACTCATTAGGGGCAAGTGTTACTCGTCTTGTTATGTCATAAGGATCACGTAAATAGAGGGGAATATTAAAATTTTGTCCTATAAGTCTGTTATTAGGTAAGTCAATTATCATGTTAAATTTTTTCATATCATGGTAACCAATAAGTCCATCAAAATAGTTATGAAAATCATAAGATAATACTTCTAAATTTTGGTTTGAATTAAATTCTGAAAATGCGGGTACATGAGCTTTTTGTTTGATAGTACATTTTCCTAGAATAGTTTTTACTTGAGTCGAAAAATTAAAAATTTGGTTTGGACAGATTTTTTCTATTATGTCAGGTCGTAACATAGAATATGAAGCGCCTGTATCTATTAAAAGTTTCAAAGGAGGATAAGGATGTTGAGAAATTTTTATATATGGTAACTGGGCAGCTAGTTGAATATTACTTTCTACTACGTTTGGCTGTCTTGAGGAGGGATTAAAGGAAAATTTTGGTTATTTTCACAGTCATAAAAATTCTGATTACAATTTTGATTAAAATCTTCGTCATTATAATCTGTATCATAATTTTGTTCAAAAGGTAAATTGTCAGTTTGATATTCTTGACTAGGGTCAAAATTTGGATCAAAATTTTGTTCAAAGTTTTCTTCTTCAATATTAAAATGTTCATTAGTTCTAGGGAAATTTTGCCTATTCGGTTTTTGTCTAAAATTTTGTTGGTTTTGCCTGAAATGTTGATGATTACTTCTGGTATTATGTGTTTGATTCACAAATGATTGAACTCCTGACATCGGAGTGGGATGATTTGGTCTGTAATTTTGATAAGTTCCCGAAGCTTGTTGATTTCGGTTTTGATTATAATTTTGGTTGAAATTTTGATTAAAATTTGGATTTCTTGGTGGAAGAGGTGGTCTTACAAAATTTTGATTTTGGAAATTCGGTTTAAAATTTTGGTTAGTTCTGAAATTCATATTAGGATTATGGTTTCTTTGGGGAATTTTAGGTGGGACTGACGGCGATTGTGAATAAGACATGTTTTTCTTAAGTTGTTCTTTGTACTGATTAAACTGTAGTTCTCGGTTTACAAAAGATATCGCGTCTTCTAATGTAGTCTTGTCAGCTGTTCGTATCATTGACTGTAAGTTATCTGGTAAGTTCGCGACGTACGTGTCGAGTGCGAGTCTAGCGTAAATATCCTGATAAGCTTGTTTTTCAACAGCTGTGATATTCAAGTTCACTAGTTTCTGAGATAAAATTGACCTCAGGTGTTGAATTCTGTTTGAGAATTCCTGCAAGGTTTCATTTTTAGGGTTGTATCGCATATGAATTAAATCTTGCTGAAGGCATGGGAGATCTCTACAATCTCCGAAATTTTGTTGTAATAAATTTTTAATTTGCGTCCAAGTTTGAATTTCTAAACGTTGGTTTAAAATAATTTCGGCTTGGCCTGTGATTTTAGATCTAATTCCCGCAAGTAAATATACCATACGGTCAGTTCTTTCAGGGATATTAAATATTCTAATTAGTTCATCGCATAATTTGCAAAATGTTTGTAGTTTGGTTTGTGAACCATCAAAAACTGGTATCACATCAAGGAAAGCTTTGGCTTCGTTGATATTTGAATTAGTAGTCATATTTTCGTTATTAAAGGTACTAGATAACTGATTTACTAAACTATCTATCTCGTTTTGATTTACGGAGAGTCCAACACCGACAGGGACCTGGTATGGATTTTCTACTCGTAATCTAGCTTGAGAATTACTATCCTTTGGCATCTGAACAAACACTTCGTTTTCAGTCGAGTTAACTCATAAACAAATTGTTTTAATAGTCACTCAACAAAAGAAGTACTTGACAGAGAAAAAATATAAACAGGGTCTGAAAACAGTCACTCTAATCGTGGAAGAGTTGACTCACGAATTCAGAACAATTAAATTCACTTAATCACTTCTAAAAATTTTAATCTTAACTAATTTTGATTATACACAGGCAAGTGTAAATCAAAATGTCTTTTCGCCGCACAAGTATATAAAAAATCAGTTTATATCAACTTAGCGAGGAAAGGAGTGGAAAAATACTTGAGGAACTTACTTTGAATCGTCGTTGACGGTCCAGGGATCTCGGCGTCAAGTTGACCAACCACTTGAAGTTCCGTATCCAATAAATTTCACCTGAGAGCTGGACAGGTTCTGGATCTTCAATAAAGTACAGGAGTACACCAAGGATCTCACTTACTCACTCACGAGAATTCAGAGACTTGTTTGTAGATCCTACCGACTGCGCCAATTAAGTAATGTACCGAACGAGAACGTTGTAAATAACTTAATACATTTATAAAATCGAACGACGTTTATTCAAGTAAGCGGTACAGAGGTATAGTTCACACTGAAGCTAAGCTGAATCTGGAACTCTATATATATGGAAATAAATGCAAGTCTAAGCAGTAGATAAAATGACTAACATTGTAACTATATGTTACAGCAAAGAAATAGAATACAGACAAAATATATATATGGTACAAAAAGGAGTATATGTATAATTCGCCTAGTGTTGAAGAAAATGTTGACGTGACGAAATAAGCTGCCTAGCGAAACAGTACAGTTTACCATACAGTAAAGTTTGAAAAACATTAGAAAAATTACACAATAAAAAAATGTCTGTATAATTGGATATATCACTGAGATTTCCTATTTTCGGTATAGGACAAATATGTTTTTTGCCAACAAGGTAGAATGGCATATGATACATTTTCATAAGTTGTATTCTGTATTACTAAATGTGATCTTAATTTATTGTGCACTGAAAACTGAGATGCATTAACTGGTTGTGATTGAAAAATTATAAATAATTTCCAAAAGCATTAACAATATCTGTAAGACTGGATAATTCGTTGTCGTTACTGGAGAGATGCATGATTATAAAAAATAGGCTGGTTAAATTACAAAATGATACAGGCTCTAGATCTAGAATTATGTCTTTAGTTTTCTTGTATCTTGAATTACAAGAAAAATTTTATTTTGTAGATAAACTTTTTAATAAAATTTTAATCATAGGTATTAAAAATTAAATTTTAGTTATTAAATCATCTTGATTAAATTTTTTGTAAATCTTGTCTTGTTGGTTGTTCATGGATGAATAACTGTTTCCTCTGTCAACGCAATTTCTCTATTCAAATTGACCATGTTATTTTATATCTGGCTTATCGAATCTGAGTTCGATCGGATAATTCATATAAAAGTTATAAAGAGTACGCCATTTAATAACACACTACATTATTTGGTGGAGTTTAGAAAACGTATTTTAATTCATTCAAATTAGCTTAGTATCTTTAAAGTAAAGTAAAAAAACATAATGCATAATGAAGATGGAAAACCACTGACCAATCTACCAACAAATTTCTTCATCACGATATTCAGGTTACAAACGCATGAACGTTAATCAAGAAGTAGAAAATATTATGAATATTACAATTAATAGTTTTATCACATTAGATATTCAAAATCTAGATTTAAAATCAGAAGTTGTTCATCTTCCCCAGAGTAAGATAAAATAAAAAGACAAACTCTTGCGTGAACACCCTATTCGCGTTTTACGTTCAGAATAAAATAAATTACGATCCTCTTGAAAATGTGTTATGTCTTATGACATACGCATAAAAAGTAAAAAGGAAAAGCCCTTAGACAGATAACTTTACTGGCTATTTTCTTATTTTTTTTTTGTGGTTCCTCTTGAGTGGAAAATTACTGTACCGTAGAGACAGCTATAAATTCACGTTATGTATAATCGATGTTTATACTTCCTCTTTTCTTATTCCTTACGGCTGGATATTTTCACATTGAAATCATCATGTTCAATTAATTTTTTGATACTAAAATATGTTTGCTATAGTTTTAGAATTATTTCTTTTACAGTTTATTTCATTCGTCATCTTAATTTGTTTTCTATGTATTTTTTACCACAATGCCTTCATTGTTATAAACCCACCTGAACATTTGGCATCGAACCAACATGTTGGCAACATAGATAAGAGAATTATCCAATTCAGTGCATAATATATTTTTTACAAAAATTATTTTTTAATTGTATTTTAATTTTAAATTATACAGGTTGCCATCTAACGAATGTTACTTACTTCAAGGGTATAATCTAAAACCCAAACGGTGTGATTTAACTTGCTTAAACGAAAAATGTCGCAAAAAAAGTTACAGGGTGTTAAAGTTCTTTTTCATTTCTTGTTTTCTTCTTAACTCAGAACCCAGATAACCGATTAGATCAAAATTTGTTGTTGCTTAGCTTCTCTTCATAAAGTATGCAGTATGCAGAAAATGATGTTCCCATTAGATTAAATAATACAGGGCGTTCATTTTACTACAACCCTTTGTGAATATTCTTCTATAATTTTTTTGTGTGTTTAAATTTGTACACACAACTATCAGAAATAGGTAGAGAATTTTATTGTACACATAAAATTTATACTTATTAAGTCAAAATTGTGCTCGGTTATGAATCCATGATCCATGTATCCATAACAACATGACAATTTCAATAAGTCTCTGTCAAGTTTGTATTTTGCAAAAATTTGTTTCTGCAAAAGCCTCGTCACATGAATTTTCGAATTATGAAATAAGGGACATAATAGTGGTATATGAAGAAGAACATTTTAGTGAACGCGTTTCTAAGAAAACATACGAAGAACTCTATCCGAATCGCAAACAAATGCATTGTCTGCTTCTTTATTCACCAAATTAGAAGAAACTGCGAACTTTAGATATAATTCACGAAATGGAAGGTATGTCCAAAGAAGGGTCCAAGAAGAAGAACAAATTCTAGAAAGACAAGAAGAAAATCCCGAAATTAGTATTCGTCGTTTGTCAACAAGAGTTGGCCGCAAAACCGTATCAACTATACTCCACATGCAGCAGTTACAATGTTTCTATTTTCACCCTGTACAAAATTTGCTTAAACCAGACCACCCGCTAAGATTAACATTTTGCGAACGATTTCTCCAGTTACATAACAGGGATCACACTATTCTCGGGAGAATTTCCTTTACATTTAAGTGTTTTTAATTGGAAAACGCTCACGTGTGGAGCGAAGAACTCTACACGCAATAAAAGAGCATCACTTACTTATCCAAAATTGTGTGTTTTTGGAAGTGTTTTGGAATAGAAATCCGGAAATAGGAAAAAATGGAGTGTTCCATTTAAAAATAAACGAAAACCCGGCGATGACGTCATTACTCGAAGGTAGATCACTATATATATTAAATTGTTATTTGAAAAACAGTAAATTAAAATAAAAAATCGACCTGTTTCAGGAATTTTTAATTATTTATTTAACTAATAATGAATTTATGCATTACTATGGACACACTGTATAGCTTCCATTGATCAATAGTAAATCTTTCTGAAGTGAAATGGGATTGTCAAATAATTTAAATGTTTCCAATTATACATCTATTTAAGTAAATTTTGTAAACAATCTGGAAAATTAAATTAATCGCTCTGATTTGAATTTTATACTGCTGATTACAGTTCGTAAGCCTTTCGTTAACATTAATCAATATAATTTTCAGGGGCGAATCATAAATGTATAATGAATATAAATTTGAAATGATAAATTCTTGAATATGGAACTTTAGCTCAGATTTCCATTAATTACGAGATAATACCCTTGTGATATTTAAAGGAAAAATCTTTGCGAACAAAGGATCACTCGCAAAAAAACCTCTCCGTGGGCGTGTATCTAACAATTAGAATTTAACATTCTTGACTGCATTTAAACAATTCATAGACTAATATGATATGTTACAAATAAACATATTGACAGTTTTAAACTACCATATGAAATGATAAATTTCACTCTAGAGATACAGAATGATGAACATAAAATATTTTTTAGGTTTAACTTTAATATTAAATAATAATAGTATAGAGTTTGACGTGTATAGAAAACCGACACATACAGGTATAATTATTATTAATAAATAGGCAGCATTCCATAGTTATATAGTTATAAAAGAAAATAAATTTAAAATAGAACTTAATTCCAAATAGCAGAAATGAATTAACTTTAATAGATAACATGTTGCGTAAGAAACAATATAGAATTCTAGAAAATTTATAATGTTAATATTAACAATCAAACCCAACATGAACTATTAGAAAATAATCACATTAAACATTCTCTTTCATACATTGGTAACATTTTGGATTAAATTAATAATATTCTAAGAAATTTCGTGACTATTTCTTTTAAAACTAATAATTCTATTGGTAATTTTCTTCTTAATAATAAAGATGAAGTAGATATGAAAAATAAAGCAGAAGTGTATCGGCGATCCTGTGACACATGTAACTCCGAGGGGCAAACCGCAACCCGAAATGTTGTACACTAATTCCAACTATTTCCAAGTAATGCCACTAATTACTCTACTAATTCCACTAATTCAGGGAATTCAGGAAATTGGAATTAGTCAGGAGTAATTCCACTAATGCTAACACTTTTATCACTAATTCCAAGTTAATTCAGCTAATTCCATTACTAATTTCGCTAATTCCACCACTAATTCACTAATATTTCTACCACAAATTCAAGTATTCCCAAAGACGTCTCCTTCAAAAGTAATGTACAAAACATTGAATAAATTATAAGTAATATATCTGGATTATTACTAAAACTTACAATTATCACTAGAAATATTCCCTTGCAAGTTTATCCAAAACGGAGCTAAGAGTGTTAAAAATATTTGACATTTCTGTTAACTGTCATACTAGTTGTTTTCTCCATGGCACACTGCAATTAATTTATTTGGCTATTAATGGATGTTGAATGTAAGGAACGTTAGGAACGATTGAAATCGATTTTAGTGAAAAATGGTACATCCTATTGAAATTTAACAAGAGAACCTTTTTTATGTTAAACACTTCAAGTTTCAATATTTTCGAGTCAGAAACTAGAAACAATTAACTATAAAAAATATATGATTAAATTTGTCTCAGAACTTTGCATTTTCTCACGCCCCTGTAGCAAATTTTGAAATATATTTTATCAGACTTATTAAGCACGTCAGGGTTAATATTTCACCAAAATTTCGTAATTTAATGTCGAACCGTTTTCATATTACACATTAAAAACTGTTTCCGAGGTCACCCCTTTAAAAAAGCGTATCTCCCTTAGGAACCGCCTCCGCTAAAAATTGTACTAAAGTTTTAGTAATTTTTCGACTTGTTTTACAAGCCCACAAGTTTTGAATACTTACTACTGTTACACCTTGTATAGAAAAGAAAACCAAATATTTTTTTAATTATTTAAAATTTTGGTCAACTTATTACTATCTATTAATTGGTTATAATAAATAATAATAAGAGTGACTCTTTGTTCAATCTTAACATTATTATTCTCATGAAATAAGACTTTTAAACGATTTAACAAAGACAGACACTGTCATATAATTGCCACAAATACCTATCTGATCTCACAATCCTCTCGAACCTACTATCCAATGAAACATATTTCAAATAGTATTATTTCCCTTATTATTCCCTAATATTCCGACTTACCTGCATAAATAAAAAATCTTGTAAAAAATTACAAGGCTCCCTCAATGCTGCAAGTAACAGGTGCACAATCACGAGACAACAAAAGAATGCATACATTACACCCCAGTCAAAACATTAGAAATATGCGCTATTGCCACTTGCACCGTATTGCGCACAATGTTTTTAAAATTTTGGATTAACATTGTTGTCAGTATGTGCACGAATTCCACTAATTCCAGGACTAATTCCAGACTAATTCCAGACCAATTCCAGTAATTCCACGACTAATTCTTCTAATTCCACGACTGATTTCACTAATTCCAGTACTAATTCTTCTAATTCCAGAGGTAATTCCACTAATTCCAAGTGAGTGTACACCAAAATTCCAGTGCGGTTTACCCCTCGTGTAACTCTGTTTATTCATCGTTTAGACTGACTCTTCATTAAAATTGTCTAAAATCAACTTCAGCGAACTTTTCACTGTTTGCAAATGACTTACTTGAATTTAATCATAATTTTTCTCTAAATAAAGATTTTAAATTTTTACGTATCACTGAGAACAAAGAAATATTTTTAAATAATTTATAGTTTTTTGAAATTCATAAATCTATTAAAAATAATAATGTTCAAACAATAAATACTGTAGTAGGTTTGGATTACTTACCAGTTTTTTCTGCTGTTTTACCTTAGTTTTATTTCACAACTGTTCTAATTTTTTAACCTATAAAAAATTGTCACTAAAATAAAGTTGGATCCGGAAATTTTGAATTTGAATTTGTTTACAGTTTCCATTTATAAAATTACCTTTTCTTATAGTTTCCTACTTGAACTTCTCATTGATAGTTATCAGTGCGTGCGTTAGATGACGCTAGGTTGGAATTTAAAAGTTTTTAAAAATTGAATAAGAAATTGTTAAAAAACTTATGAGCTTCACTCATTTGTGCTGAAAAACTTTAGATTTAACGATATGTATTTGTAACGTTGTTGGTCTACAGTTTATGTCTGATGTTAATCTAAATTTGGTTTTAACTGATTTTGGACTGATAACTATACTCTATTTTTAAACTAAGAGGAGTAAATGAAGAAGTCATATGTACACAGGGAAAAGTAACTAGAAAATATAACTAGATCATATTGGCGGTAAATTTAAAAAAAAAGAGAAAATAGACAAAAAGCAATACAATTCGTTGCTGAGTTATGAATATAACTATTTCATTTGATTTAGGATTAACTAGGAGGAGTTAGTAGCTGACAGTATTTACATTGACAATAAACATGAATTTATATGAAACTGTGTAAACTTGGCGACAAATTAACCAATAACTAGTGTTTAAGCGCTAAAAATTTAAATCACTCCTCTTAGTTTAAAAATAAGGTATAATTAGCTAATGCATTCTATTATGGATGTTAATTTGCATTTCATTCATTGACACTTGTAATTGTGATATGTTTGTATTAAGGATTTAAACTCGTTTAATAAGCTATTAACTTTGTTAGAAAAACAATTTCATATAAAAATTAAAAATAAAAAAGTATTCTATGGTTTTTTTTTAAATAAAAGTTTTATAAATTTTATATTATTAAATTAGTATTTTCTATAGTTCAAAATTAACAGTTTTCTTAAAATATAAAAATTAATAGTTTTTCTTTATATTAAAATATTAAAATTTAATTTTTTAATAAAAATTACTAAAATAAAAAATTTGAAAAAAACTTTTAAAAATTAAAACTTTGTTTATTTTACATCGTAGCCTCTTGTTTGACCTGAAGATTAGGTGCAAAATTTTACCTCCAAACCGGTCGTCACTATTGAATAAAGGATTGTTGGCAGGTCTTCTCCATTTCAATATTTAAAAAATGGACTCACATTTGTGAATTTTGGATTTTAACTACCATATTTAAAATAGGTTTTATATTATTTAACTTTATGTTAGCTAGGCAAAGATATATAATTTTAAAATTTAAGTAATTTAATATTTTATTTATTTATTATTATCAGAAATAATTTATTAAATAATAATAAAATAATATCTTCCAATTATGGAATTAAAAACAACTAGTGGGGGACTGCGAATTTCTAATCACCTCAAAATTTAAAATTAGCACCCTCAAATAAAAAATTTATATATAATTATTATTGTAAAAAAAATTGTTTACGGTAAAGGTAAAATCTTAATAAAAATAAATAATTAAATAAATAAATAATACATGTTTTACTTAGAATTAGGTACTTTGTTTCATCGTAATTATATCCCATTTTTGTTAATAATAAAAAAAGTAATTAAATTGTTTTATCTACTAAATAAATTATTTAAAAAACTTTTTAATTCTCATACCATTTAAAGTTGTCTAATGCTTGAAACCGAGTAAGTTTATACCTATTTACTTAAATCTATTGAAAAAATAATTTTTCGTGAAGAGAAAAGTAAAGCATTTATTTTCTTAAATTTTCTTTTCTCCGTACAACTAAATCAATATCAATTTAATGGTGGAAGTAATATTAATTTTTACAAAAAACAGATATCTAAAAGCGTAAATATTTAAAAAAATACTGAACACTTGTAAAAAGGTGTCTTTACTTTGTACCATTTTTGGGCAGTAATAAACGTTCACATGAAATACTGTTCTACCATATAGAACAGACTTTCCGTCATCTATGTTCAATACATTTTTTTGGTAGTTTGTAATGGTCTTCGGACTTATTCAAATATTTTTATTGTAAAAATTAAATAAAAATGCCATAAGTTAAAATAAATATAATAACGCAAAAAAGTATCTTATAAAATGTGCCTGGCTACCATACAAAAAAACATCATTGGTACATTTCAACTTTAACACCCCATACTCTTAGGACACTAATGCTATAAGCGCATTGTAATATACATATGCGCCAACGAATAATATTCAGACAGAGACATAATTATGCAAGGAAAATACATACACTCCTGCAATTATATTTTCATCTTTAAACTGATATTTTTTTTATCAAAAAACAATCCAGCATCGCACTACAGAAATATTTATTGATATTAACTTTGTTTTTTCTTCCCTGTATATTATTACATTTTTGGATCTCCACTTTTTCCAGATTTCATTTATTTAAAAATTTGTTTTTGAAATATCGGTGATCAAATAATTTCATAATAATATCATTATAATTTAATTAACAGTGTATAATAACTAAACAAAGAGAAAACAAAGTTAATATCAATATTTCTGTAGTGCGTTGCTCGTTTGTGAAAAATGCAAGGTTAAGTTTTTCGATATCTCATAGAATAGCAATGTTATAGCCGAATCTTAACGTTTTCACGTAATCTTACAAATTAAGTAAAATGAATTTAGTTATAAACTGTTATAAATATACTATCACATTTTGTGTATCTCATACTTATAGTGTTGTATATTGTATAATTCGTTTTAATTACAATAGAAATTATTTTGACTGTTTAACTAATCATCAACAAACATGACTATACCAATTAATAACTATTTATACTAAATTAACCACAATAACTGGTAGTTCAAAAATACCTAAGCCTGTTACGGTTCATTCATAAATTTATTTTTACTAGTGCGACATCTATTTCAAACTAAGCCAACTAAATATCAGATAAATCGTGAATTATGAATGAATATTTTGTGATAACTTCATTTCTATATAACTTTTTATTAAATTAAATTAAACTACTTACTATGAAGACAAGGAAGTAAAATATAGCATAATTCCTTAATTATACGAAATAATCATTTGTTTTTAAAAGATGAAAATACCTACATATTTAAAATTTAATTTCTCAAAAAAAGAATTACATATTCCAAATTATTTTGACTTTGTTGCCTTTACCTATTGTCAAATGTGGTGTAAAAAGAGACCTGTTTTCTTGCAGTTTTCTATATAAATTAGGCAACCAACAATTATTGATTTCCCACCTTGACGATTCCTTTCACCGGCGTTGCGACTCTGGTGTCGGTTTAGCAGACGCCGCCGGTGCGTGATTTAAAATTCCAATGCGCGTATTTGATCTACTGGGTAAACAAACGTATAACTCTTAAGGTGGCCATACACGAACCAGCTTTCCAGAAAGCCAACCTTCAAGACGTTTAGCCGGAAGGCTATTCCTGTACTCTCAACTATGGATACACGTTACTTTTTAACGGCAGGGTTCTCAGCAGAAGACTATGGAACTCCTCGTACATACACGGTTCGACTTGCCTGCGAGAAGGCAAACCGGCACACAAAACAATAAAACAATAGAAGTCACACCTACTGAAACACATTTGAGAAAAATGCAAACAACTAAAGATTATCTAATTATTGCATAATAAATACGTTTCTCTAAAAGTGTATAAGCATAATCATTTGTTAGTACACGTGTCACGTTGGTCTAAATTCAAATTTGAAAAAGATGGCATTTTGTTGTGTAAAAGTATTAACTTTTTAATACATTACATGGATAAGAAGGAGGAAAGTAATTTTAGGAACAAACTGAGGGAAAAAGATGGGAAAAACACATGTAGACAGAGGGAAGAAGAAATCAGGAACAAAGGCGCTGTATTGAAACGTAGCAGGTGTAACAAATAAGGAGGCAGACTTCTGGGAATACGTGGAAGGGTTTGACATAGTGGGAATGATGGAAACATGAGCAGAAGAGAAATCGTGGGAAAAAATTAAGTACAGATTACCAAAATGCTTCAAATGGGAACTCCAAGGGGCCGAAAGGGTGAAGACGAAAGGCAGAGCGAAGGGTGGGTTGATAATGGGGATACGCGAGGGAATAGAAGTAATAAGGAATTGAAAAACACAAGAGCTTATCATGCAGCATGATAAGTAGCCGAGTAAACATAGGAAAGAATACATGGAAAATAATAACGGTATATAGTACAGGGATGAAAGATTTGAAGTCGCAAATTAAGGAAAAAGTAAATGACCGCTCCAAGGACAAAATGCAGGAGATTTTAATGGTCTAATGAGAGAAATGGCAAAAAGAAGAGAAGAGTCGGAAAAGGGAGAAAAGATAAAATAGATAATAAAATGGGGAGATTAATAGAGGAAATAATAAAAGATAATGGATGGGATGTACTGAATGGAAAGAAGGAGGGAGACGAGAAAGGAAACTGAACATATCTGGGACCAAGAGGAGAGTCTGTAATTGATTATGCAGTAGTAGACTACTGCATAATCAATTGATTGATGATGCTTGGGAGGAAGATGCTTGGGAGGAAGTGGAAAGTTTAAAATAGCAGACAGGGTGGAGTCGGATCATATGCCTTTGGAAATAACTTTAAGGGGACCGGAAAACGTGATAGAAGCAACAGAGAGACAAGCAAAAATAAGAGAGAAATTACAAATAACGAAATGGGGAAAAGAGGAAATAGTAAAGTACAGAGGAAGAACGCAGATGATGAACTTTAAGGGAAAGGCAGTCGATGAGAAGATGAGGGAATTGACAGAATGGATAGGGGAAGCAACAGAGAAAAAGAAAATACTTAAAAGGGATAAAAGAAAAAACTGGTGGGATAAAGAATGCAGAGAACTGAATCGACAAGCCAGAGGACCGAGAAAATGGAGACAGAACAAAACTACAAAAGAGGAATATATGCAAGCGAAAAACAACTATAGAGTTGTAAGGAAAAGAAACAGAGTTAGAAGAAAGAAGAAGAGAAGAATTTTAATAAAATAAAAACGGAAACAGAAGCGTGGAAGTATATTAATAAAGAGAGAAAGAAGCGGGAAAAAGTGAGCGAGCAGATAAAAATGGAAGAATGGAAAAGTTATCTGTAGAATTATTAAGTGGAAACGAAGAATATGAAGAAAAAAATAGTGTGCAAATAGAAGATGGAAACCAAAGAATAGATAGGGAAGAGATAGTGGAACAGATTAAAAATTTATAGAAAGGAAAAAATGCTAGAAAGGACACAATACAAAATGAGGCTAGGATTTACGGCACAGACGCTGTAGTAAACAGTCTCTGTGAAATTATCAATGAGGGAAAAATAAACCAAAAAGCTGGAGGGAAGGAATAATCTCCCATATTTATAAAAAGGGATAAACCAGGAAACAAAACGTTACAGAGCTGCTATACAAAAAACTAAAGGCGGAATGGAGGGAAAAGAAATTATACCAGACGGGCAGGCAGCGTACAGAAAGGGTGCAATTGACAATGTATACATATTGCATCATCTAATTAACAAAGAAGCGCAGAAGAAAAATGGAAAGTTGTATGCGTTATTCATAGATCTAAAAGCGGCTTTTGATAATGTACAAAGACTAAAATTGTAGGAACACCTAAAGGACAGAGGAGTGGATAAACACCTGATAAGAAAACTTAAGGATATATATATTATATAAAACAACGTTGAATAGAGTGAAAGTGAACGGGATGGAAAGTACAGAATTTTATACAAACAAAGGAGTGAGACAGGGGTGCCCACTAAGCTCTTCCTTATTTGCAGCATTTATTGGCGACATTGAGGAGAGATTGAGGATGGCTCAGGCAGGAGGAGCAGTAGTGGGACAGAAAGGTTTGGGTACTCTATAATATGCAGATGACATCATTATAGTAGCAAATGAAGAGAACGAAATGAAACAGATGATAAGACAAGTGAATGTGGATAACACAAAACTGATGATTTTTGGAATACATTTGCAGCACATATAAATATAAGGAAGGTAAATCAAGCAATGGGGATAGCTTGGGGGACAGAGAGAAAGAAAATTCAGACATAAGAGACAACTAATATTATTCGACAGTTTAGCGGGGAACATACTCCTGTATGGGGCCGATGTGTGAGGATGGATAGAATTTGAAGAAATAGAAAAAGTACAGGAGAAGTATTTAAGGTGGATACTAGGAACAGACAGAGAAACTCCGGGCTACATTGTCAGAGAAGAAAGCAAAATAGAGATAAAATGAGGGCGAAAGCAAGAAACCTAACAGTAAAATACAAACAAAAGATAATGAGAAGGAAATACTGCAAGATACTACAACAGTGTGGGTTAGAAAAGAAGAAGGAAGGAGAAGAAAATATAGGGACAGATAGAGAGATATACTTCCGACGAAATGGGTATGCAATCACAGAAATAGAACGCTTAAGAACTGGAGGCAGAGAGATGAGGAAATAATTTCAGCTAAGAGACACAGATATAGAAAGGCAAGAAAGAAGAACAAAATTAAAGAGGGAGAGTAAGAAGGAAAGGATAATGTTAGTAAGATTCAGTTGAGGAAAAAAATAATACTTGGCGGACAGATGAAAGTGAGAGAAGATGTAGGGCCTGTTGGGAAGAGAGAGAAGTGGTAGAACATCTACTGCGTGATTGTGAAGAAATGAGGGGAAGACATGCAAGCAGAGCAAATTTTAAACGAGGTCTTATTATTACTATTACTCCATTACAAGTATTATTTGTTATAATTAGGTAATCGGATATTACGTAAGGTAAAAACTGACACTTAATATAATTATTTGTATACTGAATGTTAGGAGTTTATTAACGCTAATTGTGGTGATACAAATTTTGATTTTAAATACGAATATCACAAAAGAGTGACGGAAATAAATTAATATTAGCTTTCTTAAGAAAACAATTGCTCAGCAAAACAAGGAACATATAGTTCTAATTAAAAATAATGAAAAAATAATCAACAAAAATTGCAATCACTAATAAAAATTGCTTGTATTTGTTTGCTTCATTATTTTTGCTGCTAAAACATAGGAAATATCAGTAAGGAAATTTTCTAACAAATTCACAAATTTTATATAAATCTGTGTACAAAAGTTAACGTTGACTGTTTAGAAGGCAATTATGTCCCATATAAATTTTGTCTTGGTCTTAACTCTCGCGAATTAATATGGAGTTCAAACATAAACAAACCTGTCCAAAAAATAAAAATTCAGTAGTTCACAAAATATTTTACTCCCAACATGAAACGTTTATTCCGAAATAGGAACAAAAGTATTTTGAGACTGATCTAGTATCTTCTATCGCAAAAAAGATGCCATCATTTGTGCGTTAGGGGCAAGGTATGTTAATATACAGGGTGATTTCACTTTAAATACAGAAAAAGCAGAAACACATTAATTGCCAAAAAATAAGTAGAGTTTGCTCTATAAACTTCTTTCTTGGGGAAGCGGTATTCGAGATAGGGTGTTAAAGTTTACAATAAAAAATATATATTTTCTGTAATATCTTCATATTTCGCTGACGTTGAACGAAATTTACTACATCGTATTCAAATAATTTTACCTTTTACTGAATGTAATATTAACCTCGTGGTTTTAACCAGTGGCATGCTGCTTATGAAGATATTACAGAAAATATATTTTTTTGTAAACTTTAACACCTTGTATGTCTAATACCGCGTCTCCCAGAAAAAAGTTTATAGAGCACACTTATTTTTTGGCAATTTATCTATTGCTGCAATTTCTGTATTTAAAGTTAAATCACTATGTATATAGAGAACAACAGCATATTGATATTTGCTCCATGGAACTGACTAAAGTCTATTGAAATTGAATTTAAAAAAATTTACTCAATGTTTCAAAATTTATCGTTGTTTGTTGTGATAAATAGTATAAAATTAATAGCCAAATATGAATTGGCCTCAACTCTAAAATTTATGAAAAATTTTCAGAATCCATCAGAAAAAAATGTTGTTAAAACAGCGTTTAATTAGTTATCGGCGGTAAAAGAGGAAAGAGACGACTGGTTCAATTTGGTGGAGACATGCAGGAAATAAACTAAATACATTGTTGCCAAGATGTGGACGCACAATCATCTGAAAATGTTTTAGATAATTATAATGGTTATACGGTCGGGAAATATACGCCACTCTATTCAACGCCAACTGGTGTTAAACTGCTGAACCTTAAAATGTATATTATTTTACATATTACTAATATTTCTGCGTCCGACCAGAAATTGTGTACAGCTACACAAAATAACTTACAGAATTCTTTTTCTGTAGATATTAAATTAGGTATGAAACTGCATCATTTCTGTTGTACCACATCATCCAGCGATGATTGCCGATTGCAATAAAGACGAATGTTTTTTCTGCGTCCGTATATGGACGTAGAAAGGTGGTGGACGCTGAATGATATGTAAATTTAAAATGTAGGGACGCAGAATAGATAGTAAGATATATATATATATATATATATATATATATATATATATATATATATATATCTGAAACTTAACTAAAACGAATCAGAAACGACAATTAAATTTTAATTACATTGTAGTGAAATTTTAATTTTAAATATATATTAATAGCTGAAAAGGAACCACGAAACGACCGTACAATATGGCAAACTACAGGATGTCTGGAATATGAATGTTTTAATTTTACTGTATGATAAATTATACCAAACAAAATACATTTGGCTTAACAATTTTCTTCTTTCACAGATACAAAGAATAAATTACGAACAAATTATGTTACATAAGCTTTTAGTTAACCTGAATTGTACCTTAATTTGTAATTTCGTAACATAATTTTGCATAATATTGTAGTTGTATTTTTATTTTTGAAATGGACTTGTAGATGAACTATTCGTTTCAGATATTTTCTTATTGCTTTTGGTCAGATAAATAAGCCCTTAGAATTACGGCTCATATTCTGGACACCCTGTATATTAGACTGTCTCTGTTGCACTCTCATAAAGACAGTACATACCTCTGAAGAGCCTCTCTACCACAACTGGCTAGCAACGGATTCCATGCTCTTCAACTCTTTCTTACCTATATGTTATTGATATGAGGCATGCCTCAGATGAGTCCTTATTTATTTTATTGTGCTTATGAATTCTAACTAAGTTCGCCTAACCAAAAAATTTCACACTTAGTTTTAAAAAATAACCCTTGACTGATCCGTTTGGCGCAAGGGATTATTTAATTAATCTTTATTGTTTTCAGAAGTGTGGCAAAAACCCAATAAAACTAAAGAAAAACTAAAATTATGCCACAAAT
Organism: Monochamus alternatus; assembly: GCA_037114965.1. NCBI lineage: Eukaryota > Metazoa > Arthropoda > Insecta > Coleoptera > Cerambycidae > Monochamus > Monochamus alternatus. The sequence goes on along the minus strand of CM073427.1, from coordinate 54,564,315 downwards.
AAATGGCTTCAGACAATATATAAATATAAAGTTTCTTTAGTAGAGATTGAAAAAAAGTACATCACAATTCCGTCAATAACATAAAACACTGCAGAATTCTAAGAGAGTATCTGGCATATCCGCCTGTTCCTTTCCTTATTTCCCTTGTGAAGTAAAAAAAAAAGTGGTAACACACATCCTGCTATAACTTCACACGACAAGACAATACAAGACGAGAAACACTGGGAACTGAAATTGTATCTGTACACGCAAAAATGTATGCATACTGTATACAAACTGTTCCCATACAATATTTCGAAACAGTATTCATATTGTTTATATACATTGTCCATAAACATCTGGACTATATTGTTTATATACATTGTTCATAAACATTATATATAATCTGGACTAGGCTATGTGTCATACAAAAATAAAAATACCGTTCAAGTTTTTGCGAATATTTTTTCATTCTATAATATTATTTGGAGAAGGTCCGAACACCCAATTGTGATGTAAAATTTTATATAATTATCTGCTTACCACAGAAACACTAATTAAATATAAAACTAGATACTAATATATGCCAAAAATAAATATGTGATTATACTTAGACAATAAATACGTATACCGCATTTTGACCAAGTGCATGAATAATAATCACAGTATTTTGTGGAACCTTCATAATTAATTCTGCACAAAATGTGACCGTCTGTACGATGTCAATTAAATCAATTAACTTAAAAGGCTCAATGAGGAAATTGTCGATAATAAAGTTCTCGGTCTTAATTTGACTTCCGAGAAATTAAGTTTCAATTCACCGTAGAAATATTTTCAAGCTCAATCTAAAACAGCCTAATTTTTTATGGCACAATTATGACTAGAATGTAAGTAGGTATTTATTTAAATTTCTGGTAAGAACTGTCATATAAACAGAAAACAAGATTAATTATATAATATTTTTCTACACCCGTATTATAACAATGCACTTATATGCCCATAATCCGTTTCATAATGATACCCATTACGATTTTTCATTACGATACAGATTTTTAATCAATAGAAACCCATAATTTTTCAAACAAGCATACTGTGCATTTGACGTTTATCCTAGGTTCCTATGTAATTATTTTAGATGTCAAAATCAGTACGTATTAAATTTTCGTAGATACCTAGCTAAACTTCGATAATTTATCAAAATGTCTGATATCAGCGATATAGAAGAATTACCATCGACTCCTCCACACATATCGGAGAAAGCAGAAAATGCAGTTCATACGAATAATTACTGTTACCTATTGTGTTCAATACAAATATAAAATTTATGGTTTTTGATTATTTATCGGGTGTAGAAAAAATAGCGTATGCAACTCTCATGTAATGGTTATTAATACACTCGCATAAACCATATGAAACTCGCCTTCGGCTCGTTTTGTATCCCGGTTAATGCTTGTGTATTAATAACCATCATTATATGATCGTTGCATAATATACTATTCTTAAACAGATAGGTTGCTGACTAAGGCGACATCTAGCCGGAAAATATTTGTCTGGAACATATCGGTTCCAATTGCAGGGCTTTAAGGGCGCCGTATTCTTGAAATAGTGTTTTCTACAAATACATGTAATTTTAGACATTTAAGAACTGAATAAGTTTAGCAAGTAACAAGAATGTTATCTCATGCCACCTGTACCGAAGTAAAATTAATATATACTTAACGTCAGAAAGCGATCTATCCAGCAAATTTTTAGATACTGAAATCTTTCAAAATACGTATTTTTTTAAATTCAACTATAGCTATAAACATTGTTATAACATAAACTTACATAGTTCTGCATATAAGATTGTTCATTTTTGTTTATAACTATGTGAAAATAATTGTTAAAATATGGGGTTAGAATAGCGAAATAATGTGTGTCATACAAATGCATTTTATTAGTTATTATATTATTTGAGAAGAGTTTAAATAGTAAAAGTGGTAAACAAAACTTCAGTAATTTTATTTTTGATATTAGTTTTGCTCTACGTGTTTTATTTTTCGAGATTTCAATACCTAAAGAACACCACAAATTTGATCATTTTACGGTGCAAAATACGGCGACCTTAAATTGATTCACTGCCGTATCAATTTTGTGACAAGATATGGATACCAGTTATAATAATTAACAATGGAAACAAATGAAAATTACTTTTTATATGATAAAAATGAAAGTATCGTATAAAAATAATAAGTAGGTATACTCTCAAAATATTTTATCTCAAAGACTTGTATGATAAACGAAATATTTAATTAAATTCTATTTATACATTTAATTTCGATAAATGTTTGGTAAATATATTCTTCATTTCATTATACAAACTGGCTTTAAAAGTCACGTAAATTATCTGTTTGTTGTTAAGACATCTCGACATTGAACTACATATTATCATATTTTAACTTCAATGAATTGAAAGAAAGTAGTATGTCTCTTTTGTTTTTATTTCTGTCACGCCTGTACTGTGTTTTTTACTGAAATTAATAATGACATGGCAACTTTATTTTTTAAGTTGTAAGTATATTAAAATAAAAACAATTGTCGAATTCTAGAACTAGATTTAATATTATATATAAAAGGGATTTTACATTTTCTTTTATTGTTTTTCTGTAAATACTATTTGACAAAACACAACAACGGTATTTGTCTAAAGGAGAAAACACACTAGGCGGTCGCGGTCTAGGCGCACCGCGGACCATGATAGTCTCAATCTTGTCTAGTGAAGAATCTTGTAATGATTTAAAATGTTCACGTTTGCACTACTAGATCGCGACTTACTGATGGACTTGCTCGCGTCACGTTCTCGTCGAAATCTTTTTGGAGAATTTGGACCAGTTGCGTAAAATAAAAAAGTTAAAAATACATCACAGAACATATTTTGACATCTAAATCGTACAGTAGAATAAGTAGGAAGCTCATAGGAAACGACATATGCGACTGAAAAGTCCGTGATCAGTTCGCCACAGAGCAGTCCGCGATGCTTCTAGACCGCGACCTCATAGTGTGTTACCTCCTTAAGAATATAAAATTATTTTTATTTCTTAAATTTAAGTCCTAATATTTTCCATGCACGATTTAAAAAAAATGTTTAATTTAGTTTAGCTTATTTTTTTGAATTGATGATATTTTTTGTAATATTCCATACTTAAATCAATTGTATTTAAATTAATGAAAATTGCCATTCCATATAATAGAAACATAATTTAATGTAGCATTATTTAAATATCCACAAGCATAGAAGTAAACTAAAATTTGTTGGAACAAATAGAAATTTCAAATGATAATATATTTTGCTAAAAAAAAATAGGTACTTACACTTTTTCTCCGTTATTGTTCAAGATACGGAGAAAGATGTAAGAATTAAAGGTATAGGGACGTATATTATATAATATTTTTTTAACATATATATTACATTTCCGAAGCACAAAATATCCTTCCAAGAATACAGTTCAGTGAGACGTGTTGGTGATCGGGTCGGCAGATAAGGCCCTTCTAAGAAATATATTTTTTTTTAAAAACCTGAACAAAATAGCGACATTCCAATATGAAAACACAGTTAAACCTTTACTTACCTATGTAACCTAACTTAAATAACTCTCATATATGCAAAATAAAAAAGTACAGGACTGTTTTAAATACCTTGAAAGTGAGCCTCATTTTTACCTAGGCCAAAAATAAGCTCAAAATGTTGTAAACAGCAAACTTATAACTAACCAGCAGCAGTAATAAAAAGTTAATTTGAAAATAACATTTTTTGGTAACATATTTAGCAAAAAAAAAAGTTAAATTTGATATTTGTAATCTTCATAATCGGATTCTATTAACCTCGTACATTCCTCATGAACTCATTTCTGACACAACCAACACTTTCTTATAGCGCCAATAGTCTGGTGGTTTGAAGCAGAAAAGAAAAACCATTCTGCATTTTCTGCAAATAATATGTAAACAAAAAAATGTAATTAGGAAAGGTTTTTACACATAATATAATAGTTGACATATATTTACCAGTTAAGATACAAATTATAATAATATGCGAAAAAATATTTAACCACCAACAAGTCAAAAATCTATAAATTTTATAATACCTACGGGCTACTTCAACAGATGGCTGTTGAAGATGTTTTAAAATTGCAAATGTGTGCGACATCTAGTTCTAACTATTTAGTCGGTATAATTGATTTCTAATTGCAGAATACTTTTTATAACAAATTTTACACAAAATGCACAGGATGGAGCCACCACAGAAAGTGGGCCTTATTTCCAGGTGGGCCATATTTGTCAATGCCAGCCGACCCTACCTTATACAACAGGTAACCAAGTGGCGTAAGGACAAGGAAATTCGGCGCGGACCCAGTCAGCCGATGTAAAGCTTTTTATAAAAATAAAATATAATTTATTGTGAATCAACTGAAGCACAGAAATTATGAAAAGAAGAGACGAAGAAACTATTCACTCCTTGCTAAATTTACTAATAAGATATCAAATCTGCATAAAAAACGAAGGAGGGCATATTGAACTATTCTTAATTATTTGTGTACCTATTTCTTCTGTTTTATTATTAGGATTTTAGTTATTTTTTTAATAAAATTGTTTATTTCTTAAAAACCGTTTCCCCTAATTAAAAATGCTTAATTTCATATCTTTTATTTAATATCTTATGGCAACATGTTCATAAGAATCTTATGAATATGTTACGTATTAGTGGAAAAAAGTTTGTGTGACCTTTAAAAATTATCATGTTTCGTAAACTACGGTGTAATTAACAGTAGGTAAATACGTCTTGGAAAACCATAAAATAAAAGTGTTACATATTTAGCTATAATATATTTTTGATCAAGTCATTTCCGGTATTAAAACAAGTCATAAAATACAGGGTGTTCCGTTAAAAAACAAAAGTTAGGCGGACATGTCGGAAATGCGATATTCAAGTTCTTTCATTTACCTTATAACCGAGAAAAATGGGGACAATTTTTGCACGACTATCCTGTAGCTACGGGAGATCCTCAACTGAAAATTAAGATGATGATTCTATTCTAACCAGGTGTAAAGTATATATACCTACGTACCAGCTACATAGTTATTTTTGAAACAATATCTCAATGTTTAAATTAAATGCCTAACACATTCTGTGTTAAATAAATTGCAGGACATTGAAAAATAATATAGATTTATCGAACAATTTTTGGTAAAATGTATATTTTTTGTTTTATATGCAAGAATAGGTATGTTTATGTTATTATATTATATCTTGAACACGACACTGAGTTCCTTACAGCTTTCGACTAATTTATTTAGTTATTAATTTTTAAGTACCTATATTTTTATTATTATTAGTTTCTATATTTTTACCGTTTGAGAAATCTGAATTGCTCAAACCGCTACCGCCTTGTTTTTACGCTGGTAACGATTGAGAAAAAAAACATTTCTATTAAGACATTTTTTCAAAGTGCCTTTCAAATATTACTTAATTTATTGCGATATTAGATAATTTTAACTAATATCGCTATTATATTCAAATGGCTTAATTTATCCGCATGGTTGACATACATTATTTAGCTACACTAAACAAGCTAACAGTTTCTGTTTGTATGACAGTACTAGATACTTAAAAACTTATGAACAACTATTTTATATAGTAGGTAAGTGGTAAAGACCACAGCGGGTCTGTGGTACAATGTGATGTTCTTATGAAAAGAATTTGTCAAAATGTTAACTGTACATTTATTAGAAAACTTTGCTTGACAATAATTTTTAATGCTCCCTTTTTATAATAGTTTACTTTTTAATAGTACAAAGTTTATAACGAAATAAAACTGTATACAAGAAAGCATAGTTTTATTTATACATCTTTTATATTATAGTACAACTCCTCTTAGAAAAATGTAAAGGAAAGACGTGTAGATCCAGGAGAAAGAGGAAGAGCTACAACGTCACATCCCAGTTAGCACACCTTTTTGGAACATCCTTAAGATGTAACAATGTTATATCCTAAGGCGTATCCAAAAGAAAAATCCCAGAGACGTTTTAATGAGACAAAAGAATATAAAACCATATTTCTAAAAAATTATAAAATACTTTCAAAAAATGCAGTGGATTAACGAATTGTGCGAGAGAAGTATACTGTTGTGCTATTTTACGTTACTTGTTCAGTATGGTATCAAAGTTACTTTTTTTCTGATATTTTTGCATAACTATTGAGCACATTTTAATACAGGCATGAAATTTGATATAGGATGGTTTCTTGTATCGAGAAATTCAAATTTGGGATTACCAGTATAACGTATAGGTGCATCACGGACCGTTCTATGCTGAACTGATCTCGGCCTTTTACAATCCGTCGTCATATCGTCGGCCTAATGTGAAAAGTGCATAACTCCCAAAATAATAATTTTACAGTAGAGGGGAGAAACTGATTTACTGCATTAATAGGTGTCAATATGATCTGGATATTTTGTTATTTTATTGATATGCTCTGTAGTATCGATTTTTTCCATTATATCAAAATTATAGAAAAATACTGGAATTATACAACAATCATTTAAATATTCAAAATTTACGGAGAGTTATGCAGATTTCATAATCATATTTTTGACTTACATTTATCATTTTTTTAAAAAAACAGTCAAGTTGTAGTCGTAGATTCGATAATTATCTATAAGAGGGTGCAAGAAACAAATCCGGCAAAATTGGAATTATGCACTTTATACTATACTACTACCATAGTATTTAGTATTTAGGTGTCACATGTTCTATGGAAGATATTAGTTCTTTTATGACCGATTGGCTGAAATTAAAAGTTTGGACTACATATACCGTTTTTAAATGATTTAATTGTGCATTAGACATTCACAAAAAGAAGATCAAGATCAGCGGTCATTTAATAAACGTATTGTCAAGTGCATTGAAGTCAATGAAGACCACTCCGAACATTTGTTGCTGAAGGCTGATCAATTTTTTTATTAATTATTATATAATTTAAGCAATTTATTTCAAATATAATTATTCTGTTTGGATTTTTCAAAATGCAAGTAATTTTTGTTAATTTCTATTAATTCTGAACAAAATTGTAAATAGAATATTATTATCTATCTTTACTAATAAAAATCAACCAAAGGTGTATTATAATTTTCCATATTATTAGAAAGAATCCTATTTTATGCATTGTACTTACTATGTGCTTATTTGAAAATACGTACAATCGGTTGCAATAATAATGACACTCTCTTAAAACAGTTTTTGAACTTCTGAAAGTTCTGAGCAGAAATTTCATTAAATCTCTATTGGCGAGTGAAACAACTAGTAAATAATGTTAAAAATTTAAAGTAGACTTCATTATGAATACGTCAGAAGTTCAAAAGAAATCATCAAATTAATGTTAATGGGTGTCATTATTATTGCAAACGATTGTACCATCGTTATCGCTATCGCAAATGAACCGATCAATCAACATTAATGTGAATATGGTGTTCCATTTATATTTTCCATGTATTGATATTTAATAATCTTACAACATTTATTTTACCATTTATTTTAAATTTAAAAATCAATATTTTATGAATATCTCTAATGCACAATTAATTTATAACAAAAAACAATGAAGGCAATTATATTGGAAACGAATGCTTGTGTTAATATTCAGAAGCTATACCGATTTTACGTGAAAAGTGAGGAAATAATATTATCTATTTAAAGCAAATATACATGGAGGCACAAAAAAGTTGTGATGTTTTAGAATCATAGAAAGTGGCGAAGGTAGCAACCTCTGCCAGTGCTGGCAATATGTAGTAGTTGAATTTCTTAACCCAATAAACCTACCCGTATCAAAGAGTAACCGCAAAAAAAAACATTTTTCGCCCGTTTTTGCGTAGCAATACATTCCCGATGTTATCCTTGCCCTGTAAGGTTCCGCCAATTTGTAGCAATAATTTATCGACTATTTTCTCATTTTTCTTGTTTTAGAGGTGGTTTCCATCCCTTAAGTAGGGGTAACTGATCAGAATTCGGCCGAAGAACGAATTATGGGGGTCTAGATTCCATATCAATTGGAATTATGAGGAACAGTGGCGCAAAAAAGGCAATTCATGAAGGGAACATCATTTGCCGCCGGTTTTCGGCAATAGGGATGGTTTTACCCCCACGCGGGGGGTGTTTTTCACCTTGAGCTTTTTTGGAAGAACATCCCTGATCTCCTCCTTGCCATTCAAGATCTCGCCAATTTTTACCAAGAATTGATCGACCATTTTCTCACCCCCTAAAGTAGGGGTAAGTCGGGCAAATATTGGATTAATCGAATTATGCTCACCTAGATTTTTCATGACTATCAATTTAAGCCTACGGAGATCTCTGTACAACCTTCCCCGTTCTTGCTACACACTACGCAAAAACGGGCGGATTTTGCGGTTACTCTTTCCTGCCTATATTAAAATGTGTTTAATATTTATACGAAAAATTAACTTTGACACTCTGTATGTCGGTAGTATCAACTTTTGGTGTAAGGTAAATTTAACTAAATCACATTATTTTTTATAAGAAAAATCCACTTTTGCTCAGTGCACCATAACTTATAGTCCACCCATATCTTAAAAATTATGATTTTTTTAATTAAATAGACAAAGTTCCTGTTTATATTCGAAATACATCTTAAATTTCCGTAGAATAGATATAGCTGAATTATCCTGACATCCACATTATGATATCCTAGAGAAGTCTCAGGACGTCCTGCTGAGATGTGCTTAGAATGTCTTCTGGACAGTCGTGGATTAAATGAAAAAAATCTTCTTTAAATCCTAAATAGTTCTTAATTTTTCCACACCACCAGTTTATCTCACAGATGTCTCTCCTATTAGAACGTCCGTGAGACATCCTACAGAAGTAATGGATTTGTCTAAGGACGTCGCAAACATCCTGGCAGTATATCCGTAGGATGTTTCTAAGATTGCTTTTTGCTAACTGAGATAATGTTGAAATATCAATGTAAGTATTAATATATTATGCATCTTGGAAGTATTTATGTAGGGCCGAAATGCCAAATTGAAAATAAAATTTTATTAATCTAAGAATATAAAAAAATAAATTAAAATGTAAAAATTAGTTTACCACCCAAAAGTATTAGACTTACTACTAAAATATATCAAGAACACTCAAACTGCATTTCTGCAAACTAAAAGATAATATTTTGTGCAGAAAAATTTGAAACACTTTTATTTTTCATCAAATAACGAGTTAGAATACCTAAGCTCATGTAAACCGAAATTAAATTTGTGGTTATGTTATGCATACCTAGCCAATGAAAAGTTTCCAATTTGTCGAGATCGATAATTTTTTGAAAAAAAAAAACGCTCAAACAGTTCAAACACAATTTTATTCAGAGGAGGAATCATTTTTTACGGGAGTCGCTATCTTCATTTCCTACCCCGCTAAAAATCTTTAAAAATAGTAAGTAGGGCAAATAGCACATCCAAAGGAATCCCTTCAATTCTTTAAGATGTAAAAATTCGATTAGTAGTCTAATACATCAAAAAAGAGCTCTTTAAATTATCTTTATAATGATGATATCATTATTTTTAAATTTCAATTAATATTCATGTTACCTTTGAATATATAATCAGTTGTTTTTTATTATTTTAAATGGTATTGAAGAAAATTATTATTTATTGTTGTCATTATCCTCAGAAACACCGTACCTGCTGACGATAAAGACACAAATAAACTACAATATTAATGATAACCAAATAAAATTGTTCATTCCTCAGTCTATCCATAAAAATACTATCATCACTAAATAAATAAAATTGATAGGTACCAAAAATATAATATGCCCATAAAATAACGTAGGTATTTAGTTCCTTGCACTGTAAAAATATAATTACACAGTTTAACACAAAAGAACACAATACTGTGTTAATCAAGGTCCACACGGAATTGTGTATATTATTTTTACACATTTTTCTGTATGTATCAGTGTGTTAAAGGTTTAACACAATCCACTGTGTTAATATAACAAATGTCATGTGTAACTTTTACACATTTCAGTGTTATTTATATAATTAAAGGTGTAGGCTTTACACATTAACATGTTAATTTTATTGTATAATAGCACAGATAAATTATAGCTAATTTATCTGTGATAATAGGTATTGATATGGAAGACTCACCTACCTTTTTAGTTTGTTAATTATGTTTCTGTTTGCTTTCGAAATAATGTTTAATAAATATAATATTTGAAATACCTTTATTTAGACGTTTTCTAGAGGTTTTGCCAGTCTTCAAGAATGCATTGAATATAGTCTGGAATGTTCTATTAAACGCAGAATATATGTATTAAAAATTATAATTACAAAAGCAAACATGAACATAATTAACAAGGTAGGTGAGGTTCCGTATCAATATAAAGAATTTTCTGAATTATGGTGTAATTATAAAATAAAAGATATTTTATTTTTTATGATTTTATTAAAAAAATAAAATTCTGTTCAAATGACAACAACCAAGCCTGCTAACAAAATATGTCTGTATTAAAATTAGCAGTATAATAGTACATATTATAATTAGGGACTAATAATGTTCTAGTAAATCATAAACAATGAAACAACAAACAAAGATGTATTTAGGCATTACATAATTGGAGTTTACGAAAATTAACTGATAGTGATCTGAACATATAATTTTCTTTCTCTAAAGTTACAAAAAAGTTAGATTACAGAGTAATCTAAAACGTCGGAGTCAACTCCTAATATTTTTAATAGTTATATTCTAATTAGTTTGAACTTTATTACAATTATCAGTAATATTTGTTATAGTTAGGTAAGTATTTACCATTTTCCTTGATTAAACCTCACTTTAAATTTAAAAATTCTCCATTTGAACACAGTGAAGTGAACGAGAGGTAGCTGTACACAACACCGCTACATGACCAATATGGTGTAGTGACGTGTGTTGGATCAGCTGATATACTGCAGCTGCGTAGTTGTGCTCAACCAGTCAGGAGTAGGGATATTGAACACAATTAAGTTGTGTGCGTGTTAAGTTTACACAAAATGGTGTACTTTTAACACACAACTGGTAAATATTACACAAATTCAGTATATTTTATTATAATAATAGTAATTTTAACACACTTTGTGTAAAACATACAAAAAAGCCATAGCGTGTAAAATTATTAACACGGAATTTTTACACATCTTAAATTATACACTGGAAAATCTTGCTTACACAGCAACTTTTTTTACAGTGTAATAAATATCAGTGTCCTAAAATATAGCAGCCCTACACGCATAAAATATATTTGATTTCCTAAACGGTAGAACGATCACCAAATGTTATTTTCTAAATAATAAATAATGTCATCCAAAAGTCCATTATTAATAAATTATTTGACTTTCAAAATACATTTATGACGCAAGAAACGAAATCATCTCCAGTTCAAAGAGGATCTGTTAATTCAATAATTATTTTACTTACTATTATAACTTTAGGTCATTATAAGCGGACATTTACTTAAAGATTATACTTTGTCAATGAGCATTATTATATGGTATGTATTGGCCATTAAATTATTATTTTGGATTTTTAATAAACTATTAGCGTTGACCATCTTGTCTTGCTTTTTCTTGATCTTGTCTTGGTCTTGCAAGACAAGACACGATTTAAAAAAAAGGACTTACAGATATAGGAAGGGGTAATATTTAAGTGAACATTAGCTAAAAAAATAAATATTACATTTCTATTGCAGGTAAGTACATATCTACTTTATTTAAAAGACATCCAGCATATAAAATTATTTTTAAAATCAAAGTTTATTGAGTCTAAGTCCAGCTCTGCTGAATTCCAACTAGGTAATTATAAATTCACTGCCACTTGACTGAGAGAGCTCCTATTTTCCCTATTTCGTCCATTACTTATTATGAAAAACGGTCGTTTCTGTTTCTATACTTTATAACGTCTACCAGTAATACCAATCGACCATATCGATAGATAAGTAATCACCACTCTTACCAAATTCATAATAAAGTTCCATGTTTCCCGTTTGTATGCAAGAATCACGCAATAATCATGCATGAGTCTTGCAAAATTGCGAGACAAGAAATTTGCCAAATCCTCGCCAGACAAGATAAGACGTGATATTGCAAGAGGAGCAAGAACGAGACTTTAAAGAGACTCTTGTCTTATTTTGCAAGAAAAGGCAAGACTTTTTAAAATTTTGCAAGGTTTCTTGTTTCAACTAAACTATACGGTAGGCACTTCACCAAATAATTAATTGTAAATCTTTATTTTCCAACAAAACATATTTTTTTGAATTCAAAGAGATTTTTTCGGATTTCAATTATTTTTATATGAAATAAGTAAAATATTTAGGTGTATATCCAATATACTTAGTGAGCGCAATTTGGAGTTTATTTTATCTTTTTGGCAAATATATGGCATTATTTGGCAATATTATAGGTACAATTTTGGTAATTGATAGTTATAGATAACCATTCAGTGCAACTTCAGTGCTGAGATTTTGTTCTAGGTTGCTTTCTAAAGCCAATTTCACTATTGTCATTTTGGAATTTTGTTTTCATTTTTCTATTACCACCCTTTTCCATTTCATTATTTCTACCTATCTATCGAAATGTAGAATGTATGAAGTCGATGTTGACCGTAGTGCAATTACAATAATTTATGAAGATACAAAATACCAGAGTCTATTTTATAGAGTGACGTTCGCTTTCGACTATTACCGAAAATTCCACCACAGGTGTTTTAGCAGCAATCAGCAATAAATTTATCCCAAAAAATATTATATGTTGCACCACTACTGTAGACAAAATTACAAGACCAAAGTTATAATATTATGTACCGCTTTAAAGTAGATTGGATGCTGTATGATGTGGTACTAATTAATGGTTTTAAAAATATATTGCCTAGAAATTAAAAAAAATGGACTTAAAGGACGTACGAACTGTATTATTCAATGTATTTTTTAACAGTATTATTATTTTATAAGTAAATATTTATAAAAACACACAATATAAGATAATCATATCGGGTACCTTACGAATAATAACTTAAAATATATATCTTATTCATGTTACGTCAAAGGACATCTAAATAGATATCTAGAAATTTCATCTATCCCTGTTATCTACAAATATTTTTAATATTTTTAAAACATATGTAAATTTTAGACATAGGCGTTGGTAACTTTTATTTAAAGGGGTGAACAAAATTTACATTTCAAAAATTGACGACTTTAAACATGCACGCAATAATGATGATAAATAATGTGCCAAATTAATTAAATAATATTGATGCACTCATTAATTTTATTGTTGTATTAGTGGATATTCACAAGGCTTTAATTAATAGAAAATGTTGATAAACGTTAATAATTTTTCAATAAAATCATAATTCAGTTGCCTATAAGTTTAATTGTAAATATTTAAAATGTACTGGTAACTCAATAAACATTAGCTTTACGTTTGAGTTTTAGTAATAGTCTAGTTGCAGTAAATAGTCAAGGTATATTTTGGTTAAATAAATTATTTAAATAATGGGCGTAGTAATGAATGATTATAGAAAAATATGATTTATACATGTCAGATTAGGTTAGGTTAGATATTACTTATTAATACCTACTTAAGTACCTACCTACTGATATTTTAAACAATTGTATCAATTTAAATAGAATAGAATTAAGTCGTTATATGACAAGTTATATGTTGCAAACACATAAGAAACAGATTGAAGTAAATTCTACCCCTCGATATGCCCCTATCTTGTTTCTTTTGTAGAATGAATACCCTATATAAGAATCAAAATTTGATTTTTGCAGTAAGTATGAAGAAGTAAATTACAGGTAGGTAATAATAAATATTTAATGTAAAAACAAAATAGTTTCACTACACATAAACATCTCTTCAGTCAAAAATATCCTTTACATTTCACGACAATTGTTTTCGTCCTTGCTTATTGTACCTACCTATAAAATGAAATTTTATTAGTTGCAGAAACTGTTTGTACATAGTGATACGTATTAAATGAATAAATTATTTATTATTTACATAGGTAAAATAAAATGTGTCAATTGACAAATGTTGAGGATTTTATTGAAGACACATTTAATTAATATAATATGTAATTATTAAAAATTGTTTCTTTTTTGTCTTGTAAAAGGATATAGAAATATCGCAACCAAATATAAATCAGACTGACGATCGGCCAGCATAAGGAGAGAAATTAGTTTGGAAATAAATAAAAATTTACATGTTCCCGAGTGACATTGGATGAACTATAGGTACTTACATTGTCATATTTAAATGATGATTGATAGACCAGAAATAGAAATACAATGTAAACAAACTGTATTAATAAGAAAAATAAATAAATTTTTAAGCAAAATTTTCAGCACCTGTTTAATTGCTTCTACATTTCTTAAGGGTAAAGTCATCATATTCCTAAATAAAAAAAAAATCGGTCAAGTATCAAAAAATTTGTTTAGACGATAGCTTTCGATTTAAATAATTCAGGTTTTATGGTTTATGAATATATCCATAATATAATTATTATAAACAAAGTTTTTGAAAGTTCCAAATTTGCCTATATGAAAATAATGAAATAAGATTTTTTTCATATGGAATATCCAGTATATGCATTAGTGAATAAGTCGATTTACATTCAATTCCGAATGAAATGATATATCATTTTCCTACATTCCGTTATTTAAAGAAGTCGTATTCTTGAAATAGTGTTTTCCACAAATAGAAATAATTTTAAACATCTAAGTAGGTAACTGAATACTATAGAGCGTAGCAAATAATAGGAATGTTATCTTATGTCACCTGCGAATATTCAAAGGTAAGTACCAAAGTAAAACGAATATATAATCTCAGAAACCGATGTAATCGACAGATTTTTAGGTATAGTATTTTTTTTAAATTTAACTGTAAATATTGTTATAACATAAATTTACATAGTTCTTCATATAAGATTGTTCACTTTTGTTTATAAGTGTGTGAAAATAATTGTTAAAATGTAATAATAATAATAAACACAAATTTGATCATTTTACGGTGAGAAATACGGCGGCCTTAAAGGATAGGCAAGTCATAAACATTGTATTAAAAAGAAACTATTCCCACTTGATCATCCATAATAATTGATATTTATATTAATATAACTGAAGAACAGTATTTACTACATTACATTTATTACACTATTCCTAGACTAATTAGAAAAACAAAAGTTTTGATAGTGATTGATTAACCCAACTAATCTCATAATAACGAAAATATTTTTTAATTTTTTCAAATTACAAATAAGTTCTGAGTATACTTAATTTTAAACATAAAACTATGCACAATTACGGTAACACATATTAAAAAAAGACAGGAATGACAATCGAGTTGCTGCTGAGTTTATGCTGTAATATTGCTCTATAATATTCAAAAATATAAGTCTTACCAATTGAATTACTGCAAGAACAAATTTTAAAAACCCTTTGTCTTTGATGAGATTTTAAAGACGCCCCTAGGGGGCGCATGTTTATCTTAAGAACATTTACAATAACTTAATAGTTAAATAAATTTTAATATAGTTTTTCAAAGGATATAAATACAGAACTAATGGATTAGATAGGTACCTATCTATACTTATTCATTTTAATGAACACATACCAATAACTTTCACTTTCTATTATTATACAATCAATAAGAGTTTCACTAAGAATAAATTAAATACGGAGAACTGCTTATTTATCCAAGTTCTCTGAAAATAATGTGAACACGTTTTGTTAAAAATGGAAAAAAAATAAATGTGTGCATTAATTTGCCTGTTAAACCCGTATGACACAATCACATTTTTTTGCAAATTCTTTTCACAAAAATTTAGACCACGTTCTAAATTAATATTGCCAAGAAACATTAAAATATTTTATGAACAATCCTTTATATCATATTTTTGCTAAAAAAAAAATGTACTTCTACATATTTATTTACAGAAATTTGTTGAAAAATGTGATCATGTCATACGGGCTTTAAAGACAACCAAAATCTAAAGGAGAAAAAAAAGAGTACTTTTTGATCTTAGGTACAATCTATTGCAACATTAATGGCACTCCCTCTGTATTGATGAACAATTAAGAAGTAATATGTTGAAAGTAGATTTCATTACGAATAGTCGGCAGTTCGAAACAAATCGTCAAATTTGTTAAGAGTACACGTGCCATTATTATTGCAATAGATTGTACATCGAATTGAAAATCGTATTTATAAGAAATAGTTATTCTTAAATTTCTATATAAAATGAAGAGTTTTAGAATTATTTTTAATTTATGCAGATGTGCATCAATAATATCACTTACTATGAAAATGAAAATTTAAAAAAATTGATTTCATATAAAATGAAGCTAACTTTATAATAATATAAGGTTTCTCAAAATATTCAATGACCTAGGCGCCGATTTAACGGGGGCTATAGGGGCGCTTGCTCCACAGAATATGTGCAAGGAGGACAGAGCCCTCCCAAAGTTTTTACTTTACAGGTCTTATAAAAAGCAGTTATACCTAGCTCAAAGATAAATAATAATATTGTTGAGAAGTCGCAACAAGCTTACTTAGGTTACGAAATAGTCCCTTTTTTGTGGTTTTTGTTTTGTTGGATTTTTTTGTTTTGATACGTATTTCATATTTTTATGGTAAGAATTTATGCAATAAATAAATAATTATCTCAGGAGTATTTTATATTACGTTTTGGGTAAAATATGGTATAAATAGGTAAATGTATTTAAAATTTTAGATGTGATTTTATTCAATACAGGAATAAGGGACTTTCTACGTCACTAACGTTTGCATAGATATGGTTTTTAATGATTGTGGCGATATATCTCACATCAATATCTACCACATATAAATAAGGTAGGTATGCAAGTTTTTCTTTTAATTTACACAACATTTTTTTATGAATTAAACAATTGCAAACTAAATAAAATAATAAATGAAATAATAATAATGTATGTAATGTTCAATTTCAAATCTGGTTACACGCTACAAAAAAATTCTATAGAGATAAAAATAAGAGTTTACGAAAATGTACGTACGACCTTTCCCTAAAATTATAAGAAACAAACTAGGGTAGTAATACTCAGACTCAGTGAAATTTTCGTAATACTTTTATATCTGACCTGACCTGCCGACCAAAATGAGTGAACAGTCCGGACACCGCAAAGTATTTTATGGCTTCTGGTAAATCTATAACCAAAGTCATATTATGATTATGAATAACCTTCGTGTCCTAATCACAGGCCACTAACCCTTGTCTTAATCCTTTAGGTATATTCATAGTAACTAACCAACAGAGCAGAATTATACAGTATGTCCACGAATAAACACACTATATATACTACTCATTATTCCAGTGAACTTTTTTATTTCACATTTTTTTCGAAAAAATAATTCTATCAAAAAAATTTTGCTTGCCTTGAAATGTAAAACTGTGAAAATGGCGTTGAAATATTCAGGATGTTAAAAACTAGAAAAAGCAAAATTATGTCAGGAGTAAAGTGTCACTTTTTCAAGAAGAAATTTAAAATTTTAGATATAGACAAATGTTGTTTCTAATACCATCTCAAATATGTATATGAAAATTTTATTTGTTTTATATAGTCTGCATATTTCTTTAAAATATCTATGTTTTGCTTCAAATATCCCCATAAAAAATCAAGGTGATCAGGAGATCGTTCGGTCATCCTATATCCTGTGATCAAAATTAATTTTGTTTATGAAGAATTTTTAGGGAAAGGTTATAGTAAAAATGTGTAACGATTGGAGATAACATGTAGAAATTTAGTTAGTTAAGTAGTTGGACTTAGTGTTAGTGTTCGCAATACATAATAATAGATATTTCCTATGTTAGAAATTATTAGTAAGTGAGAGCATTGAGTAATAAATAATTCAGGGAGTATATTCAAATATATTTTAATTATAGGTAACAATCAGTAACAGTATTTCTTTAGCAGTACCCGAATGCAGTAATAAATGTGTAAATAAATCCACATTCTACTCAAATTATTTTGTTTTGCGGCGCCTATGGAGTGTCATGTGATTTTCGAACTGTTAAACTCCCACCAATCACAAACCGACAGACAAGCGACAAAAATATTATGTTGATAAACGATAATATGACACAAGTAACGTAGAAATAGTCAAGAATAATATAATTAGTGCCAGTTAATACGTATTAAATTGTAATAAGTGTCTGTAAATAAATTGTAATAAAGTGAATCCTACAACAGAAAACATGGAAACATTGCCTGTTACTTTGATAGTGAAAGCTCCAAATCAACAAATTGAAGATCAAACAGTTAAATGTGAACTGTCATGGACAATTCAGAAGTTAAAGCAACATTTATCAGAAGTATATCCTAGCAAACCTGTATGTTTATTTGTGAAATTTTTAGGTTATTAGATAATAACATATATTTTTTTAGCCGAAGCATGAACAGAAACTTATATACTCTGGACAATTACTAAGTGATTCCGTAACATTAAAAGAAGTACTCAGACAGTACGAGGGTCAAGAAACTCACACAGTACACCTAGTATGCACTTCAAAATATACTAAAAGTTTTCAACAACCTCATCCAGTATTACAAAACCCTAGTCCTACGAATTTATCAAACGAAATGAATGTTACTAATACACCAACCCAGACTGAAGTACCCTCACCAAATATTACAACAGAACAGAATATTCCTAATATACAACCAAATATGCCTTGGGTATACAATGTTAATGGAACACCAGTAGATGCAAATCAGTATGCAATGCAAGTTGTTTGGATGCAACAAGCTTATCTTCAGTATATGACGCAATACATGCAACTGTGAGTAAAGCTTTTATTTTTATCAAATTTCAGATTTCAAGAACGATCTTGTCAATATTGAGTAACAATAAAAAACTGATCTCTGATTTTCTAGAAATGAATAGATTCAGTAATTAATAATAGGTACCTTTGTTGGAAACTCTGCAGATATTTTGATTTTACTAAGTTACATCATATGAAAAACAAAAACATTTTATCAAGTTCAGCCTGTTATGTAATAGTTATTTTTATATACCTACAAGGTATTCCACAAGATGTACTTGTATGTAGGTATGTATAAGTACTTGAAAGAACATTCCAAAGATGTAAATAAAATAGTTTATCTAAACTATCATAGAATGCACCGTTTCCAAAATACACCTATACTCACAGCATTGATGACCCAATCGATCTTTCTGCACATACCCAATACCCGTACACCATGTTTCAGCAGTGACATGATTAATAGTCTACTGGGTAATTATTTACAACAATGTAAAACTCTCTAATCTTAACAAAAAAAAAACCTAACCCAATTTCAACCTAATGTAGTGTATACATAGCGGTTCAAATTTTGAATATTTTATTTTCAAAAACTACATGCGAGCGCCGAAATCTGACTTCAGATTCGTGATCAGTACCCTCGAAAATAGGGGGGTAGGAATTTTTTTGTTAAGATTGAAATTTTACAATGTTGTAAATAATTACCTTCTCCTGTAATAATAGGTCTGTTCAAGCAAGGAATCCGGACTTGTTCCAAACTGTCAAAAACGTTTGTCCAACTAAGTACTTATTGCATGTTTACTGAAAACAAATTCCTAACTTTACTGGTCGA
Organism: Monochamus alternatus; assembly: GCA_037114965.1. Classification (NCBI taxonomy): domain Eukaryota; kingdom Metazoa; phylum Arthropoda; class Insecta; order Coleoptera; family Cerambycidae; genus Monochamus; species Monochamus alternatus. The sequence continues at coordinate 54,544,625 of CM073427.1, read as the reverse complement.
ATATTTCTAACAGTTTGAAACTAGTCCGAATTCCTTGTTTGGACAGAGCTATTAATTTCACATCGCCTAATTTAAGGGTGGTGTGTCCATTGATACTGAACATATCATGCTCAAACTTATGACCTATGCCTCATGTAAAGAACAGGCGGCAAAGGCAAACTGTGGCAATATCGCACGATGTCTTGCAGCCAAGGTCACCGACGAAATTATTATTCAAATATATTATTTAGATTATACATATGGCGACATCTATAAAGGGTCGTCTCAACTAAAAGGGAAATGTTTCTCATTTCCACCACGATTTTAGACAGGAGCGTGTGAATGCAGTCTTAACATGAAAACTAGGTCTACTTTTGTTCATTTTGGCAGATCATTTTTAAGGAATGAATTCAAACTGAAGTGTGAGAAGTACATATTCATGACTAACGCGGTTCACTGAGCCGGCTCTTAAAACTGTATTGAGTGAACGGGTTCTTTCTAAAGATCTAACTCGGATCTTTGTAGGCACACAATTCAATGTATTATACAAACACCAATGACATGAAAAGCGAACAGTCCCGATGTGGCGATTAGATGACCACAGGTTCTCGAATTGAAACGTTTCTCTTCCGCTATTAAGGTTCTTTTTTAATAAATAGTCTGCAATTTTTGGTGTATCTCTGAAATTTAGAAAATACGCTTTTTATGCAAGTTAAATCATTTGGTTAGGTTAGATGCTAATATGATTTATAGTAATTAAATAGGTACATATTTACTGATGGTAATTTAATTAATGTATAATTTTGTAAAGAATTTTAAGTCATAATGTCACACGAATTTTGTTGCTTGCGCTTAAGGGGAAGAGTTTATATCAACATTCTATTCGTAGGAAAACAAAAACTTGTGTGTGTGTGTGTGTGTGTGTGTCAAAAACATATATAACTAGATTTGTACAGTGCAGATGTAGGTGTAGATATTTGTTTGCTCTCAAAACAAGGGAAATAAACAAAAACAAATTTTTATAATACAGGGTGTTTCAGGAGATGTACATACTTCAGTATGTTATTCTACGTTTAATTTTAAGCAAAAAATTTCCTATGAACTTAGGTCTGGAAACGCTTCGTTTAGGATATACAGGATGTCAAATTAAAAAAAAATAATTACATTTTCTTTAATAACTCTCGACTACTTTGAGTTAAATTAATGAAATTTTGTATGGTGTTTCTTGGGACAGGAAATTCAAATTTTATGCACAATTTGCTGTATCTCCAAGAGAGTGCCACAAGCGGCCATTAGGATCCTTTTAAATCGCTTCAACTTTTTTGTGCCACAGTATATGTAATTTTAGAATAGAAAAACATTTTCCCCTACCTTTTCTACTTAAAAATTGTATACCGTATTGCAGTCTCTAGGAGCAGCCGTTTCCGTTAAAAACTCATCTAAAGATGTTGATGCATGCAAATTATGTCTTTTGCATCGATATAAACATGTATTGGATTATCTTATACTATTCGCGAGATATTAATGATTAAGTATTTCCGTAATTAAAATTTTATTGTTTTATTATAGAGAATACAAAATTATATTCAGATCCAATTTATGGAGCCATTTAAAGAATTGTTCAAACACAGTTTCTTGCTTTTTTATGCAAGACCTATATCCTTTTTCTAAATTATTTAAACAATTATAAATCATTTTTGGGTGTTGCTTTATGTAATCTATAGCTTCTTGTATTCTGTGTCTTGAATTTCTAAAATAGTGGTTGGTCTATTTTTATAAACACTATTCTTTAAATAATCCCATAAAAATGTATCAGGTAGTGTGAAGTCTGAACTATTCGCCGACCATCTTAATTTGCCAGGAAAATTTAAATGACCTGTTATTTAGATCTGTTGGGTCACGAAATAAATGATTTTATTACATAATATGATAGGTTGACGGGATGATATGATAGCAAGATGGGGCTCCACCACAAAATGTAAGTTATGAAATATTTAAATAATTATATAGAATGGTTAGGAACATATGGCACCATACGATAGCCAATGAATAGTCTAGACTTGACACCACCTGATACATTTTTCTGGGGCTATTTAAAGAATAGTATTTATAGTAATAGATCAACATCAACCACTATTTTAGAAATTCAAGATAGACTACAAGATGTTATAAATTACATAAACCAATATAAAAAAATTATGCATAATTGTTTAAATAATTTGAAGATATATGTATAGGTTTTACATAGCAAAGCAAGGAAATGAATTTGAACAATTTTTTATAAACTACATATTCTATTATTGGTATCCTGTCCAGATTTTTGTTAACCATTTAATTATATTTTTTTAAACTATTGTAGTTTCTATATTTAAACACTCCAAATTTAAGAAAACGTGAAAATTTAGGTATCAATATTTTCTTCGTACTTGTATTATTTTAATAAAGTATAGATTTAAAAAAAAGTTATAGACGTAGAAAGTAGGATTTAAGAAACTAATTACTTTAGAATTATAATTTATTATTTTCAAAAAATTCATTTTTTTGAAAATAGTGCATTTTCATACAAAAATTTATATAGTTCTATTACTTTTTAACTATATTGTGGACCACTCTGAATATTTATTATTGTAACAATTATAATATTCCTACCTTAATATAAATAAATTTGATTTACATACAATAGTGTGATAAAAGATAGACATTGAAATATGAAACAAACATTTCTAAATGATATAGTTTATGTTAGTAGTCCCTTGTAGAGAACATAACAAAAACACCTATACTGATGTGGTGTATTATGTCTGTCCGAAGTTAAATTTTCCTAAGTTGTAAAACCTTAATTTCTACCTCTAAAATTTTTCCATTGAGGCTCAGATGAAAGATGTCTATAAAAATATTCCATCATTAATTTTTTTTTTTACCATATCTTTGAATTGGCGTCTAAAACGGAATGATAAATTAATCATCTGGTTCTAGATAATCATCAGTGATGGCCACCGATATTTCTATCGGATGAGAGACTGTGCGAATATCTCCATTTGAAGCCATGTATTTCTAACTCAATCCAACATTGACACTGATAATATTGTCCTATGGAAAAACACACTAATACATAGGTGCACAGTTTTATTAAGCAAATATACATTTCATCATGCAAATCAATCTTATGTATTAATGATCTTGATTAATCCAGTTAATTTTTAAAATAATATGAAGAGAGTTTTAAAATAGGATAACTGTTACAATTAGAATAAGGGGTACAGATATTATTATATGAGAAACATTTTTCTACAATTATCAAAGAGGAAAAAACTGTTTCTTATTTTGTATGTGTAGTTTGAATGAATGGAGACCCCTGAATTTAGGTTCTTAATATAAAATTTTACCACGTTTTACCACATTGCTATTAAAATCATATTTGTTCACAGGGCAGCAAATTCTTATGCATCTGGAATTCCAACTACTGCAATTCCCAATAGTGCTGAACCAGCTGCCCAACCCAATCCGGCTGAACAACCAGCGCCAGTCCCAGAACCTGCAGCTGCACCAAGAGACCCAGAAAATCCAGAACGAGATTGGTTAGATATCTTCTATATGCTTAGTAGAGCAATGGTTCTGTTTAGTGTCGTTTATTTCTACTCTAGCCCAATTAGATTTATATTTGTATTATTACTTGGGTTCGGATTATATCTGTACCAAATTGGTTTCTTAAGGAACATAAATAATAACAATAATAATAACAACAATGGCCCACCAGATCCTGTTCCAGAGGAAGAACAAGCTCCTTCACGATTGATGGTAGTTTGGACATTCTTTGCCACATTTTTTGCTTCTTTAATTCCAGAGATTCCTAATGCTATATAAAAATATTTCTTTCACAAACAGGAATTTACAAAATAATTTATGAAATTATATCATAATTAAAAATATTAGTTTGAAATAGTTCTTGGTTACGTGCTAGGTAAATTTCTGTCTTGTATATACTTATTTTAACTGGCTAGAATGTAATATTGTTGAATGTAATAAAGTTATATCAGTGTTTATTAAATTTTTCTGTACTGGTGCATCACTTGCTATTTATAAAGAAGCAAAAAGTGATTTTTCTAATTTTATACTACAGATCTGTTAAGCAGTTATAAATGTATAAATCATTATCATTTTTCTAACTAATGTATAAAGCTTACAATGTAAATATATTTTATTAGCTTTAGTCAAAAGATGTGATTTAAGTAATAAGTATACAAATAATAAATATTAAAATTATATTTTATTCTTCATTGTAACATAACCTAAAATAGTACAAAACTACTGTTATAATTTTCTAAATTGAAACTAATATTATTTTATGTTTTCCTGTGGGCTAGATCGTCCACTAATGTCTAACTGATTTTCGGTTTCCGTTTGACAATCATTGACACTATCCGTACAAGATGTATTTTCCAACCGACTCGATGGACTACTGTCCAATGTATCCATTTCATTAAAATTATTCTTATCTTTACTGTGTAGATTATCCTGACTCTCGGTAAGATTATTCATAGCACTGATTTCTATATCACCGTTTGTCTCAGCGACTGTATTATCATCAGTATTAATATAATCTAAAATATTGTCAATGTCATCTTCATTTTCTCCTACCTCATTTTCATCATCAGTTTGCATTTTATCCGAATCCTGTAACTCGTTTATATTATTTTGACAATGACCATCTGCTGTGACACTTGTAATATTTTGACTATTATTATGTTTCTCTAAATTTTGGATATTTGCTTGGAGTTTTCTTAATTTTTCTTCTCGTAAGCGTTTTGCTCTTTCCATATTCTGCTGTATTCTCTCTAACTGTTCTTCACTAATTTGCGATTCTGGTTCAGTAGTTGATGTGGTTGACACTATCTGATCAAACTGGTCATTATATGTATCTACAAAGCCTTCAGTAACGTTCAACTCTTCTTCATTTAATATTGTATTTTCAACTACATCAAAATTCAGACCCATTCGAATTTTCTTTAGCTGAGTCTAAAACAAAATATTTGATATAGAAAAATAATGAAAAAGATACTTTATATTTATTTAAATTGATCAATGTTTTCTCTGGTAAATAATCTCAAAAAATCAACTATTAACCATTTATTTCTCTCTGTTTCATACATATATTCTGATATTTTTTATTTATTAATTGTTATTTAATAAAAAAACATGCACCAATTTGAAAAGTTTTCTCGCTATACAGAATGTCTGATAAAGACACTTCGATGGTAACTACTCTCTAAGGTAACATCGGAGGTTAAACAATATTATCATCGATGGAAGAGGAGCGGGTTATATTAGATTATTATTAAATACCACAACTGAATGAGGACTCCCCCCTCACTGAGTTCGGCATGTAAATTGTAAGAAAATTATCCAACATTTAAAAGGAATAAACATAAAATTGTTTTAATAATAATATGTTGTGAATAGAGTAAATTTTCTTTGTCTCAGAATAAAACTTACGAGATTTTTCCAAAATATTGAGACTTTGTGCTCAAATAAACAGAATTAGGTTAAGGGAACATTTCACAGAAGTTCCAAGTCTCATTCGAAATGTTGACCTGAAAAAATTGTGAATTACAACAAAACTAATTACTCCAACAACCATGGAAATGTGAAGCTGGTTCGCAAGCAAGAAGCTAAACACAGACAGAATTATGGATTCATCCAATAGTAGTGCAAGTCTCATTATGTCTGCATCTATCATCGGAGAAATACTACCACCTTTTGTAGTTTACAAGCCGAAGCATGCAGATTAGAAAGAAAATGGTCGTTATGGTTCTAGAACATTTTTGGAGTGGTTTTGGCAAATAGCAATGCCTTATTTGAAGCATAAACAAGGAGCTAAAATCCTTATTGGAGACATCACTATAGAAGAATGTGGATCTCATAAAATTAAATTTATTTTATCCACCTATTTTTGTCAACCTCTGATCTAGTTTAGTTTATTTTGCACCTTTGAAAAAAAAAGCATAGAGTAAAATTATAACTGAATGGAAAACAAAGAAGAGGGCGTTTTCAAATTTTCCAAATCTGCCTAAGCGAACCTTAGATTCAGTTGACATTCCAAAAAAATATATCTGGATTTCGAGCCTACGGGATTTGTCTTTTTGATCTAAATCAGACTAGAGCCAGGGTAGCATCAAAAATATTGTCAGATAATGATGAACAAATTGTGGGAGATCATAGATCACAAATCTTTATTATATTATTTAAAAGAAAATCAAATGCTAGAACAGCATGCCAAACCAACACCACGTAAGAAAATCAATATTCCAACTAAAAGAACAGTGACTGTACCAGATGTGGTATCAGTAATCAGAAAACAGCAACCCCTTATTGAAGAAAATGAACAACAACTGAGTAGTTTGAAAAACCTATCTTCTACTTCCGGTTCTCAGATATTCGAAAATAATAGAAATATTTCTTCTAACGATTCAGATTCTGATGGCTTACCATTTTCTTTAATCGCCAGACAAATTCCCTGCTTTTATTTTTATGAAACTTAATTTTACTCCATATTTGTTCCACTTATTCCTAATATATTTCAAAAAAAAAAATAGTAATAATCAGTGGCTGAAGTGGCAGTGTGGGCAACATTGATTTAATAGTTTTAAATAGATGACTTTAATAATAATAAAAAAATAAAAATATGTCAGGGGTCACTTGTTTTAATAGTTCATTAGGTTACTAGTCACTAAAATTCACTGCATTGCGAATTTCAGAAAATTCATTTATTTAGAAGTTAAGTTCATGACATCTTTTTGTACATTTTTTACACTAGAAAATATTGTTAAAGGTTTCAGGAAACCTGGAATCTGCCCTTTCAACAAGCTTGTGTTTTTAGATGATGAATTTATTTTGATACAGAAAGACAAACACAGTCCTTGTCAACAAGAAATTAGTGAATCTCTAGGCGAACCTGAACCCAGTACCTCACAGAATTCTTCAATGGCAGTTCTGTATAATACAAAATCACTAACTCTTGAAAGCATCCGTCCTCTCAAAAATATTAGTTACAAAAAAAAATTATACCAGGAAAGGGAAATCCTAAATTTATACTCCTGAGAAGTTGCGACTTGAAGAGCTGGCTCGTGCCTAGAGAAAAAAAATTAACAAGAAAACCAAAAGTTATAATGAATTTGAATAAAAGCCTAGGAGTAAAAAAATGTGGGAAGATCTCTGCTGCCGAAAGAAAAATATCGAGTTCATCAAGTTCAGGATTATCAGACGAAAATGAATATCAGACATAGATATATCTGAAGAAATAACACAAGAGCTACATGACAGTGATATTCTACAAGTAAATGACTTTGTATTAATACAGTTCAAGACCAAGTCCTCCATTGTTCATTATGTTGGGCGAATAGAAAAAACGTTTGGTCAAACAGAATTTGAAGTATGTAGTTTTTTTTTAGAAAAAAAAGGCAAGAAATTTGTTGAACCAAAAATTAAAGATGTAGCAACAGTAGATAGGGATGATGTAGTTTTAAAGTTGCCACATCCTATTGTAACAGGAGGAACAGAAAGAGCGGCAAATCATATTATTTTCGAAATTGACCTTACAATGTAAAATAATGTAATAAAAAGTTAAAAAAAATTATAAATAAGTAAAATGAAAAAGCATTTTTGCAAAAAAAATGTAAGTAATAAACGTCATTTTTCATACAATCGGCGTTGCTCAAACTGCCACCAGAGAGCTACTTTGGGCCAGACATATCTAAAGTATTTTTCACTTCAAATTACATGTGTTAAGTTCTTCAATATTTAATAAAGTCAGTCTATAGTACCATCTTTAAGACATTTGCTGTATAATTTTGACACTGATATCTTGACAAATATGCTGTTTATGTGAGATTTTTTAAAATTGGCCAAATATGCCCTCCTTTCCACTACCATTAAATTTATAGCAGAATCTCTACTTGCAAGATGAAGTGCTATGAGAACCTGGCACCTGACTTAAAAATTTAATTTGTTTGTTATTATAGATTATCGTTTGTAGTAAAATTTTTATCATTTGTAGTAATTTCAAAAACCACCTTGAGGGAAAATATATTTCAAGCAGAGCAAAAAAACTGTTTGTAGTAACTTTTATTTCGTTTGTATTTTTTCGAAATCTAAATTAAAAACTCATTTGTAGTAACTTTCATTTCGATTTGTAATTCCTTGAAATTTAAAGTAGTCACTATACCTACTTCAAGGCGAAACTAAAAAGTTGTTTATAGTACCTTTCATTTCGTTTGTAGTTCCTCAACATTTAAAGTAGAGTCACTGTACTTCAAACGGAGGTTAAAAAGTAATTTGTAGTAGCTTTCATCTAATATAAAGTCACTATAATTCAAGCAGTGACTAAAAAATTGTTTGAAGTTGTTTGTAGTAACTTTCATTTAATTTGTAGTTCCTCGAAATCTAGAGTTACTATACTTCAAGCGGAGTGTAAAATAAAATTAAATATATGTAGTAACTTTAATTTAGTTTGTAGTTCCTCTAAATCTAATATAGTCACTATAATTTGAGCAACGGCTGAAAATCTAAGGTTAGTACAAAAAACTACAAACAAAATGAAAGTTAATACAAACAATTTTTCAGCCTTGCTTGAAAGACAGTAACTATTTTATATTACAAGGAAATATAAAGGAAATAAGTTAGTAAAAACAATTACAAATGATCTTTTAGCCTCCACTTGAAATATAGTGATTCTAGATTTCAAGGAACTACAAACGAAATGAAGATTACTTCAAACGATTTTTTAACCTCCGCTTGAAGTATAGTGACTCAACTTCAAATTTCAATGAACTGTAAATGAAATGAAAGTTACTACAAAGGATATTTAGCTTCCGCTTGAACTATAATTACTCCATTTTAGATTTCGAGGAACTACAAACAAAAAGAGAAGGCTACTACAAACAACTACAATAAATTTTTTAACCTCTGGTTGAAGTATAATAGTGACTACTTCAGATTTGAAAATGAAATGAAAATTACTACAAACAATTTTTTAGCCTCCGTTTGAAGTATAGTGACTGCTTTAAATTTCGAAGAACTACAAACGAAAAGTTTATATCTTCATATCTATCTGAAAGAGCCCAGTTTGTCCAAACTGTAGGAGTAAAGTCAGTCGTATCTGCCCAGTAATCCGCAGAGTTCCGCAAGGTTCTGTCCTGGGAGCCTTCGTGTTTACAATTTTCATTAATGAATTATTCTATAAATAATGAACTTAACTTACAAATAAATTTAAATTTAGTAAACTCCTGGTGTACTGTTAACAAATTACCCCTTAATGCAGCGAAATGTAATGTTATTTCTTTCAGTCGGCAATTAAAGCAAATTCTAGTCTTCTTCGGTCTGATGCAATTCAGGCTTTAGAAGTTCACTTTGATCCAAAGCTTTCTTTCATTCAACATATTAATTATATAGTTAAAAGTGGATACAAAAACCTAGGTTTTATTGTGCTGAATATGACAGGTTTTCAAAACACTCTTAAATTGTTATATAGTACATCTATTAGATCTAAGCTGGAATATGCGTCTTTGGTTTGGACTCCTGTTTCTTATTCATAGAACAAATGCAACATAGATTTTTTTAAGTAAGCTGTTCTTTCACTTGACGATCTTTACCCGCCAAGGTGTTTCCACAAGAGGGATTTTTGACCGCTTGAACATGTGCAGTCTTTTACTTGGACGAAAAATATTTTCTGGCATTTTCTTATTCAAAATTCTTAAAATAACATAAATAATTTGATACGTTCTGAGAACTTGTTGGAAATGGTAAATTTTCATATTCCTCGATTGAATGTAAGACATAAGCATCTTTTTCAATTAAAAAATTACAGAACTAATTTGTATAAGGCCACTCCCATTTATCAAATGTTCAACCATCACACATACATCATACATAAAGAGCTTATTTAATGTACCTACATATATTTAATTTTATTTGATTGACTTTTATTGTTAATTTATTTTCTAGTATTATTTATTTCTTTTTGTTTGCTTTTATTCATTTACTGTAAATCTTTCATGTATGTTTGTAGTTTTATCGCTGTGTTTTGTCGTTTTTTTATTTAAACTTATGTGCTAATTTCATGTTGTATTTTCTCTAATAAGTATCCTGTAATTGGGCTACAGCCTGTTAGATATTGTAATTATAAATAAATAAATATAAATGAGTTACTACAAACAACTAAATGATTTTTTAGCCTCCGCTAGAAGTATAGTGATTCTACATTAAATTTTGAGAAACTAAAAACGAAATGAATGGTAAGGCAAAATTATACTGTTTTTTTTGTCACCTCTGTCACAAATCAAAATGATGGAAACAGTTAGGTACTGTTTAGATATATTTAAAACAGAAATATGTGGCTAGTTTATACTATCCAAAGAACTGGCTGCTTTGTGTTACCATAATGAGTTTTCATTCCAACTAGTCCAAATTGGATAGTTTATAAACCAACCACAGAAAAAAAATACTATTTTAGTGTCTTTGATTATACTTCAAGTAAATTAACCAAGCAAAAGCAAGTGAATTAGCTCGTGAATTAGTTTATAAAGTATCTGCTAATATTGTAAGATATATATATTTTCTATCAAAATAAACCAACAGTTACTTTGTATACTAGTCGGCTAGCTTATAAACTAACCAAGTTTACACTAGCCCTAACATACATATTTAACGTATTCATAATATTAACTTATTAAACAATTATACATACCTGAGTTGCCCTCTTAGTGCCCAATTTTTCTAATCTTGCTATACAGCTATCAAAAGGAAATTTAGGGAATAGACGATGACACCAATACTCGTATGTTTTTAGAAGAACATTTAAGTCTTCTTCCTCATGGCCAGATCCTTTAAATTTTACTCTTTCAAAATAACTTTCTATGGCTGCAAGTCCTTTAGGTCCTTTTAAAGTTTGTTCATTAAGTTTAGGTTGAGGATTTTTAACTACTCTTTTTGGCTTCACTTCCTTTCTTGTTTCACCTTCTGTAGTTTCTTGATTTTCCACACCATCAACTTCTCCAGGCTGCTCTTCTGTATAATCTACTTGATCTCCATCGAGAATTATTTCTAGATCATTTTCAATATCGCCCACAGATTCGTCATCAGACATTTCTAATTATAGTTAAATTTTTCACCTATAAACATTAGAAACTAATACTTGTAAGGCTAAAGAATATTTTAACGTTCAGTTCAACAATTTTCCCGCCTTTATACACTACACACTACAAATTTTAGGTTATGTTACAAGTTATAAATTTCATTCAGTTAAATTCATTTTCTCCGTCTGTAGAACTAGTAGTATCACCATTTATTTTATTGAAATGATGTTCAAAATTATTAATTCTACTTAAAAACGATTGTAAAAGGCGTTTATTTAGTTTATCCGTTAAAGTAATTTCAAAAACAGGTTGCTGCTCAGGAAGTTGAGGGATTGATTCAAATTGTTGGATTCCATTTTCCATTTCTAAATTTTCACTACTTTTTACAGGCATTGTTTAAAAAATAACCAAATAAGAACAGAGAACAAAATATTGTAACTTCTGCCTCTACTTTGGCTGTCAATTCTTTGCTTTGACGTTTATCAGTTTCTTTGGGTACATTCCACTAAGCGATTGCAACGCCCAGAACGACCATCGCAATTTTACCCGTTCCACTAGGTTAAAACTGCTCTTGTGCGCATTGTTCACGGATGTGATTTGAATCCTAGTGGAACAGAGTTGGGATCCATGTTTGTTTATATTTGTCAGTTATTAGTTTGACAGATGGTTTGACGGTTAGGTAGAAAAGGTAATTATATATAATTTTTATATATTCTAGGTAAAAAAGTTAAATTGGTGTTACTTATAGATTTTACTAATGTAACTAAGAATGTAATGTATGAATATATGTATAATTCTAAGCTGCATACCATACATTAATTACATATACATATTTCAGTAAAATATATTAATTATTTAGGTCTTAAAATGAATATTAAACTGCAACTTCAGTTCCAATAACCTCCGTATCATGTCTTATTTCCTCTTCGGATGCCCTTTCAGCAGATTCACCAGAAAAAGAATTTGACTCTTGTAAAGCAGCATTCATTAATTCTGTTGCGAAGGCAATATCTGTAAGAAAAATAAATACTGATAAAAAAATTAAATATAAAAGCATAACTGAATTACATACCATCTCTTGCACGTATTGCCTGAGCAACTGGGACCTCGATCTCAATAACAGTGCCTGTTTCACAGTTATATAAACTTATTTTCTCCATCTCAACCATAGATCTTAGACTTGACATTTAATTAGTTTATTTGACTTTTCCCGCAATTTATGACAAATGATGTGTTGACCCACCTCAAGACCGTGGGCGTTGTGAGCTCGAAGCGGTCGTTTGCGATGACGTCAACTCTTGACGTCTCATGACGTTGCAAGCCCAATTGTAACGCCTGTGGTCGCTTTGTGGAACGACTCATCGGTCGTTCTGGGCGTTGCGATCGCTTAGTGGAATGCACCCAGTGTGGTTTCAGTTTATGTCATTCCTGTCAGTGCTTGTGTTTAATGTTACCAACACATAGAAGGTTACCAAGCTTTTTAAGCGCTTGGTTTGTAGCGCTTTGAAATTTCGCTGGCAAGCGCTGCTTCGTTTAAACCACAGTATACTAAGCTAGTATACTGTGGTTTAAACGATGGTTTTTTTGTTCTCCGCTCGAGGAAGGTTGAATACAACATACAAACTAACCTAAAATTTAAATTCAAATTGATTCTCTGTTAATTTTTCCAGCGCAGGCGCAGAACTTTACTGGAATACAGCGCAAGCTACCGAGCCGAAATATTTTAAGCTTGGATTGCTTCCTAGTGCTCGAGATCCAGCGTAATTGTCTAATGAACATGAGCAGAAAGCGGCTTGCATGTGCTCGCTTTCGCTTGGTAACATTAAACACGGCCATGCCAGTAGTGTCTTCTTATCTAGGCATTCGTGTTTCGTGTTTGACTGCTCAACATAGAACATAAGCAACTCTAGCGTATCTTTTATATGTTTTGTGCTGGCGGAGCATCATCTGCTTACTGCTTATATATATTTTTAGGTTTAGGGTTCTAGAAGTTCCGTTTCTAAAACGTATCGGGAATCAAATCGAATATGGCCTGGAATATTCTAGAGAACGTCAAAATAAAGGTATTAAAAAAATTATAAATTCTAGCGCAAACATAATTAGCAATCTATAAAAAAATAATAAAAAGGTACGTGAGCTTCCGTAGCAATATTAGAAGCGTTTTACACACACAAGAATTATAGTAAAAATTTATCTCATAATTTTCCTAAAAATTTTTGTGAAACTGTTTTATACATACGAGAATTATATCAATAATTTAATGGAAATTTTTATTCGTAAAAATATAGAACATGTTCTATATTTTTATGACTATAATCGTGAAAGTGCGGCAGAAAAAAATCAAAATTGTAACCTCTCTGTATACATTACATTAGGGTATATATGTAGGTATATATGTTTGACAATAAGGCAATCCAACGTGATGTCAAATCACTTTAAAAATGGCGGTTAGGACAACAACTTGATATAACAAGCAGAAATTTGTGCTTTTGTGTAGGACTGTGAATTGTGTGTTTTGCTCATTGTATTTTACTTTTTACCTATTTCGGAATATCAAGGAAAATGTAGACTATAATAATGATTTTGTTTTGTTGTGTTATATAAATCCACACTGTTTGTCCCACAACTGCCATTTTTAAAGTGATTTGACAGTATGTTGCCTTATAGTGTGACGTCATGAAATGACGAGGGCAGAGGTGTTATATTGCAATTTCAATCTAATCTTGGAAAATGGAACACCCTGTATAAGAATTGATGTTATCATCAGATTCTACGCGCCATCTAGTGTCTGTATACCAAATTTCGTCGTACTGGCTATGATGGTTTCTGAGATATTCGCACTGAAAGTCTAGAGGGAACATCCGGTATACATAGAGGTTACAATTTTAAAAAAAATTATTCGAAAACTACATACGAGCACTGATATCTGAATTCAGATTCGTGATCAGCACCCTCGAAAATAGGGGGGTAGAATTTTTTTGTTTAGATTCGAGAGTTTTACGGTGTTGTAAATAATTACCCAATTATATTACAATATACTTCAAACCACAAAATATAAAAAAGACTCCAAACCTTAGAATATTTATATTCTAAGTTTTCAAATCCGTACACGGTTGCTAAATAAATCGGTTGTCTGGTAAGGCCGGTGTCATGACAGCGGTTACGTCAGTGCCAACGTCACAGTATGATTCGAATCAGCTGTCCGATCGTAACCGTGTGCAAATAATTTGCATCACAGTCATTGGCCGGAAAAAAAAATGCAGTTGCGAGAATATTTGTTCGTATTCGCAAATTCACGGACCTCTAGATGGCGTTGTAAAATTCAAGATGTCGGAAATAGGGGTGACCCATAGAAAAAACTAATAATGGGTGACCATTATAGGTATTTTATATAGGGGGTGAACAACAATTTGTTTACAAATGCCGCTAAAGATTATAAAGCTTTTAATTACCAGAGATGGTATATGGCATAGAGAAAACATTATCTGTGGTATATGGTTATGGTGTAATTCTTTGGAGAAAGTGTATTTTACGACTTATTAAAATAATTATTTTAACTTTATTGTAAGAGAAATTGCTAGGGAGCTTATGCATCGTGAATTCCTAGTATGCTCGTAACATTTCAGATTCTGATATAATGGTCCGGTTCGAGATACAATAAAATATCTTGAACTACTTGGAGAATCTTGTGCAACCTCTGAAAGAAGATTCCGTGGTCCGTGGGGTTAAAAAATGTATGCAGGGAAATATCAAAAATACAGTAAGAACACTGGAGAAAAGCTTTTTCGAGATTTTGTGCAAATATTCTTGCATATGTTTTGCATTTGTGTACACTTTTTATAACTAAATATTAATAGCGTTTGCAAAATTACAAAAAAAACATAGACTATTTTCACTGCACTTACACATACAAAATTGATTTGTTGAATTGTCGTTGACTAAGCACACCCGACTATTACAATTTGTCTTATGCAGATTCTGCATTTTTCTTTATGTAAGATAAAATTATACTATTTTTAAACTTTATACTATTTATGCATAAAAAAATATATAAAAAACATACAAAACTTCACACTTCTATTATGCAAGTAATTTGTTTTGTATCCCTACAGCAGTTCCAAAATCTATCGACAGATGTCAGCTACTTCGTGATTTTTGTACAGTGCCTTATGAGCATAACTTGTCAATATCCCTGGTAACGCACCTGTCAACGAGTTCAAATAAATCTCATAATACTTGTCATTTTCAAACTATATACTTTAATAATAACAGAGTGCGTTTGAAATTCTGGAGCGTACACCCAGGCCAGAGCGTTACCTTACAAATGACGTCATAACAGTTTCGCCTTAAATAATTGAACGGGTTGTGGCAGAACGTTCTGCGTTCTGTCAATATTCTAATCCGCGATCACTCTCCTTGTTAGATTTTTATCACTGAAATGTACGATCATAATATAAAATTACATTTCAGTGGATTTTATCTAACATTTTGACATTTCCCAGGATTCTAAAGAAACCAAACGCTGTATGACAACGTCGCTCGAAGAATGCCTCACTGGCTGTATCCAGAAAACGCCTTATCCGAAAAAATAGATTTACGAATCATTTATGCAATATCTGTTCCAAGCCAAAGAAGACACAGGAAAAACTACAACAGTGTGCCGGCAGTGCATTTTATACGATGAATAACGGATATTACGATAATAATTAGTTTCAACATTTATTGTTATTACTTACTTATTCATCCACGTGTTAAAATGTTCCATATTAATAATTTAGTTAAATTTTAGAAAATATCTTAAGTTGCAGAGCTATATTCTTTCTACATGTAAAGATTTTTGCTTTTAGATACAATATATTTTTTTTACATTTTTTTCAATACATTTCATCATCATCATTCCCTTTTTTCTGATTCATGGTCCTAAAGCACGTTAAAGCACAGTTATAGCATACGTAAAATAGGCATATTTTCGATCAAATTTATTTAAATTAAAAAACAAGTTAAAATACTCTATATGTCAAAAATTTAGAGGTTAAGACAAACATAATTTGCGCATGTTCCACCCAAACGCCAGACTTTAAAGCGGGACGAAAAGTTGTGGCCTGGACGTAATTTTAAAACGGTTGCGTGTGACTTGTCGAGGTAATACGTCATTCTTCGTCCAAGATAAATAAACGGTGTCAGCACGCCCAGAACGCGCCGTGCGTGGTTTCAAATTCAAACGCACTAAGGATATGCGATGTAGAACTATCTATCAACCATTCGCTACTAGATGCTGGCTGTTGCTATTGTTTTCCAGGTGTAATTTAATGCTACTTGGGACATTAGCCCAGAGTAGTTGTTTCCTGGAATTCCGTGTTTGTAATATATCGTTTCTCGCCGAACATGATAAAGGTCGACAGCTTTCAATGATGTCATTGATGTCTGCTGCATGTAGAACCACAGTCTATTATACAGTTCGTCGAGTAAAGGTTCCAGAGGGTGTGGGTAAATCGCGGCTAAATGCGCAATGAACACCAATAAAATTCATATGTACACGACGAAGTAGGAGAAATTCTATTTCTTGGCAAATCACAGTACCCCTTGAGCGCGCGAATGTGCGCGGCTAAATGCGCAGTCGTCTTTTGGTCGTCTAAAAAAACGAAATCTGGGACCTCGATACCAAAGGAGCCGGTGTCAGACTTTTTGATAAAATATGTTTGTTGCTTTAGTTTTTTCATAAAATCCATAATAACATTTCTAGACTTCCCTGTATACTGCCGAAACTTTTTTCGTGTAACATAGTGTAATGTCATTCATATTATATTCTTTAGACATTATAGTCATTAATCTGTGATTATAGTTCTTGCATACAAACAATGCACTGAAGTTTAGTAATGTTGTTTGTGTAAATTAAATTGACTTACTGCAAACTGCACACCAGAATAAAATAACTACAGTAATTATAAACAAATACACTTGACCGTAACAATTAACTTTACGGACATGGCCACTCGAATGTTCGAGAGCAGTCCCGCGCATTGTCCAATAACTACGTTGTGGTGTTCTTTCCAGCACTAGTGGCGTAACATAGCCTATGTATGATTTATTGTATTTCATCATTTCATAGTTGGTGTAAGATTGATTTGCTTGTGTAAATTTTCGTTTTTAAAGCCTATTTCTATATTCAAAATGTCGTAGCACACTACATGCGGTCCACGGGCTTCATGTTTAACAACCTTGAGTTATATGATTGGGGTTGAAGAACTGACATAGAATTCCGATAATAGCTACCTATATCTACACTTCTATACATTTTTCCCCCTAACAATACAAAATAAAATAATAAATTCTAAAGATAAATAAATGAACTAGACCAGTATAAACAGATTTACAAAAATAGGTAAAAAAAAAACAATTGTTATAAATACATAATTACTTTGATACTAAATAAAACTGAGAGCACAAGACTGATCTCGAATACTGAATAGATTAACAGTACAATACAGATCATTTGTGACATTTGAGGAAAAATAATTATTTAAACGGCAAGAAGATAAAGCATACCCTATTTTGCATGCACAAGAACTTTTATAACGAGCCGTAAGTGAGTTATAAAATTCTCGCAAGAGGTTTTAAATTCGAGTTTTATACATGATTTTTTCCAGTACTTTTTTTAATATAAAAATGAGAATACCGTTGGTTGATATTATTTTGAAAGTAAACTTTAAATTTGTATTGTTATTGACAGTAACATTGACATTAAGCAAAATTATTTCAGTCAATTGCATTTGATTTATCGACTATTTACGACATCTATATTTTTTTCTTTTTCTTCAAAAATAGCCTAATTTTTACATTTAAAACTGAAGTGTTGGGAGTGTTCAAAACGCCACTGCAGCAAACCTCTTACTTCGCACTGCCTGATAGGACAGTGAACGTAATAGATCATTCCGATACTGTTTTTAAGAATATCATATTTATAACTGTATCAGGCTGTTGTTTAGTTATTTACTACCTGCCAGTTCTTTTTAAAAGAATGCAATATTTATGGACAGCACTCCCTTCCGTTTTACTTAAAAATAAAAAAAAGAAGAGCTTTTGAGAAAAATGACAATAGTTCAACTTATCATTAGTAAATATTTGTAATTTGTTTATCAATGAACAAAAAAATTACAAGTTAAAGTGAGAGGTATCAAATTTGTAGGCTGAAAACCATGATTTTTTCAACATTTTCATTAATAACTATGGGATAACAAAACTAACTGAAATTTTAGTACACAATAAAGTAATAGTGAGGCAATATTCGGTCCAAATTTCAGTTTCAAGTTTTTCACCCTTACGTTTTCTTAATATCGGTTACCAAACTCAGGTCTATTTCATTTATTTCGATAGTAGGTAAATTAGCATAAGTCGTCGTACATGCAATTCAGGGACACTATATGTAATGTCCTTTTATACATATATAATTACTAGCCTAAATGTTTTAACTTCAAAACATCCACTTTAATTTTGAACAATCCACATGTGCACTTCTGCTCTATTGTAGAAGAAATGAGAAATAATATTAGAAATTGCATTTGCTATTTAATCAGTTATAGAAAAATTAAACAATTTGCTTTAGAGGATTTTGGAGAGAATATTTAAAAATTATTTAGGCTACAAAATAAATAATGCACCTATATTCATTTAATTTTTTGTTTAATTATAATTTGCAATTCCTTTTTATTTTGTAAAGAAATAATATTAATTTCGATGTATAATACATTCTAGTTAGTCAAGATACATTTATATATCAATGTATGCATGTATATATTACTTATTATTATTAATTTCAGTGTATTTAAATAATAAAATTGAAAAACAAAATTGTAAATTTTAGTTTCTTATGAAATACAAAATTTTTTGAACAAACTGATTTTAAGAATATTTATATTTAACAAAAAAAGTATATAAACAACAGGATTAAATTAACTAAGTCCAGTGTAAACAATCCTATATCTAACAAAGCTTAAGTATTGTCTTGAGATTAAATTAATTTTTGCATGATAGCTGCATTCAATAGACCAGCAGCCTGTAATGTTTGTGCATCATCTAATACCTTGGATGGATAAGTAGAAAGTAGATTAAAAGGCTGAGATTGATATTGTGGCCGGGCTGCTTGAATGTAAGACCTTACTTCTCCTATTGTATGTTCATAGTTAAATTGTCCTACCAATCTTGAACCATCAGCTAATCGAATTTGTAAACTAAAAAAGAAATAAATTATATGAATTTGTACAACAGTGTGTATTTTTAAATTCAACATTTTGCAGTTGTTACATTTTCTTAAATATCGCTTATTTGAATACATCTTATAATATAATACATCAGTAAAAGATTATAATGACTGATATTAATGCAATAACATATTAACCCAGCATATGATTTTTCATGTCAAGGAGATTATGTTTATACAGGGTTAACTATGACTAAGTACAAATATTTTAATAGGGGATAGAAAAGATAAGAATTAACAGAATTTCCTTTCAAAAAATTTCCAAACTTATTTATAAAACAAACAAAATTTTTTTTCGATATTATATTAAATCCTTATTTAACACCGTCAATGCGAGAATCAGAGAATGCAACCAGCAAGCAACCGTCATGCAACAGTCAGCCACAATCGGCAGTTGGTCCAGTCGAGTCGGTTCGCTGTCATGTTATAATTTAATTCAGTGTTTACGTTGTAGTTTTGTGTTCTTCTTCAGTTTTTACTGCCTTATTTTAATTTTAAACGTTTTATAGTTAATAAATAAAAGAATATGTTTCGGGTACAGATATTTTCCCACAATATAGTTCGCCGGTTTGTTTTTCTAGGTTATGGGACAAGACTGCCGCTGTGTTAAACATTTTCTGTTATCTATTAGAACCTACCTACTCATCCCTTTCTTCGATTTTGTTATAATACATAGGCATTGTATCTAACTATACCTATGGGAAGTGTGTTTATCGTTAGTGAGTGAAAATGTAGTTTTACCAGTTTGTAACCAAATAATGAAAAACGAATGCAAAATACTGGAGCTAACTGGATTAACTGTCACCTACCCATCAGGTATTATTACTAATAAGAATTAATGTTAATTTTTGTTGTTTCTGCATTTACAAACACTGCAAACGACCGCATGGTAGTTGTAGACAGATGTAATGTCAACTATAGATCTAAGCCATAAGCCATCTCAGTCGATACTCATCATAGGCGTCGACTTTCCGTAGGAAAAAAGGGTTTTGCCCCATTTTTTAAATATCGAGCTAAAATTCTGGAATAACTTTTTTATTGTCTTTTAGGGCTCCCTGAGCACATGGTTAAAATTTTTGTACTTAGTCATAGTTAACCCTGTATAGTTAGGTGAATGAAATAATGATTAATCTAATATAGTTCATAACATGTTTTTTAATTGGTATCTATATAAATTTAAAATACTTTTGGTAAGTTTAAGATAGAAGTGCAAATTTTTTTTACAGAACAATATTTTCATTATTCCTCCCTGAAAACATGTTTCTTTAGCTGCTTAGAGAAATAAAAAAGTCCAAATTTCCCATGCAGTATACAAAAATCTTATCAGCATTTTAGTAACAATATTTTTGAAAATAAAAAATAATGGACTAAATTCAATTATTATCACATTTTAACGCATTCCAAGTTGTCGAGTGCTTCAGTCTACATTTGAGTATTATATATTTTCTGTTCGTAAAGCAGTTGGAAACTGTTTCGTACCATCAGACGCACACGCATCGCTTTTATAATGCCCACATAAAATTGAAAATGCATTGTTTTAGATGCAGTGCGCATGCTTCTGACAGTTGTAAACTATCCTGGTGTACTATGAACAAAGCTAATATTTTATTATTTATTTTTTTTAATAATTGTTTTCTAACAGTTGGTATGACAGACAAATGTGCAGACCAATCACAAATAACAGTAGGCGGGGTATAGTTCCCACTGAATAGGGCAATCCAACGAACTGTCAAATCGCTTTTAAAATGGCGGCTGTAGGACAAACAACTCGACATATGACAAGCAGAAATTTGTACTTTTGTGTAGAACTTTTAGTTATTGGTCTGTGTGAAGAACTGTGTTTTGCTCATTGTATTTTATACCTATTTCGGAATACCAAGTATAATTCAGACTATCATAATGGTTTTGTTTTGTTGTGTTATGAATTGTTGGAGTAGAGGACAGCGAGACGATCAAGTTAGAATTTTTAGGATTCCTGCTGCATTGAATTATAGACAGAACTGATCTCAATGAACACTAAAGTGGCTTAGTGCAATAAAACAGCAAGACCTAACTCAAGAAAAAATTGAATACAGTGTACAAGTTTTAAATATATTATTTATAAATAGGTACCTAAGTTCTTTTTTCTCTCCAACTAGTAGTATAATTACACCCCCGCCAGCCCTAGCAACTCAGGGTCCTGGAGAATACTTTATATAATATTAATAAAAAAATATATTGATAACAATATTGGCAGTTATAAATAATTAATTAGTAAACTATTACAGAGGTACGTAATTTGATTTTAACAATTATTTATGCATAGATACATGGCAGACTCGCACAACAAAACAAACCCATTATGATAGTCTGAATTATCCTTGGTATTTCGAAATAGGTATAAAATATAATGAGCCAAACACACAGTTCTACACAAAATCACAAATTTCTGCTTGTGATATGTCGAGTTGTTTGTCCTACAGCCGCCATTTTTAAAGTGATTTGACAGTTCGTTGGATTGCCCTATTGAAAGTTTATTAGTGATGAATATTGCTTTATTCCAAGATGTAAATTAGTGTTTACTGCATCAGGGTTCTCAGCAATTTTTCAAATCCAAATTCCCTGACATTTCCAGATTTTCCCTCACATACTTTTTTAAAATTCCCTGACAAAAAGCATACAAAATATCATATTTTTTAAAACTTAAACCAAAGTAGAAACAAGTCAAATGATAAGGCATAAATGAGCCCATTCGATGACAAATAAGTGACATGGATATTTAATTTTATTAGAAATATTTATTTCAGTCATTGAACACATTGTACTATGTTAAATATTAACAAATATAAATATTTAATAAATCTAATAGAAATATGTATATAATATATATTTAAGAGATCTAATAGAAATATGTATAAACAAACACAACAAAAACCCATAAAAATAGATTTTACTACTGAGCAAACAGCTATGCAATGAAATGTATTCAAATCGGTTCAAAACACTATATTTTTGCATTGGAACAGTAACGCCACACAGGTCGCTTTTTAAACTGTGTTTAAACCGTCCACTGAGCCCGGTTTCAACTCTTTAGATGCTTTGCTATTGGTCTATGCAGCAGTTGCTAGATAGAGATTTAAAAATCGGTGTGATTAAAATTTTCAGACTCTATGTTTAAAATGATTGATACTTTTATACTTCTTATCTTGTTTATTTAAAAAGGAATGTTTGTGGTTTATTGTATGTACCTCTACAAATTTTAACGTATTCTTAGACATCTTAAATTACATTAGAAAAGAATACGCCAATTACTTTTCTCTCCAAATTTCATTAAACCTGTCACGAACATGTAAGCAATTATTTGTTTTTGGTTTGCAGTTGCTAAAATCAATTCCATGTTTTTGTTGCAGATCTCACACATTTTCAAAATATATACAGGGTTAACTATGACTAAGTACAAAAATTTTAACCACGCGCTCAGGGAAGTCTAAAAGACAATAAAAAATTTATTTCGGAATTCTAGCTCGATGTTAAAAAAATGGGGCAAAACCCTCTTTTCCTACGAAAAGTCGGCGCCTATGTCATCAGTCATCGTCCAAGATGGCTACATATGTCAACTAGGCATATGTTCTGTGCAACTAGGTACCATGCGGTCGTTTCTCACAATGTTCCAACGTTGCCAAATGTAGAAATAACGAAAGTAAACATTTTTATTAATAATAATACCTAAGTACCTGATAGATAACAGTTAATCCGGTTAGCTACAGTATTTTGCATTCGTTTTTCGTTCCTTCGTTCCAAACTGCCAAAACTTCATTTTCACTCAAGTTATATTAGTGTCCCAATGACTTTATATTATTTTTTATCAAAGTTCTTTTATTAATTTATATAACATTTATACTATATATTTTATTATGCATGTTCAGCTAAAAATTATAATTATATAAACGCGCTTGCATTTGCTGTAACCAGTTCAGAGCAATAAACAACCAAGTAAACATCTCCAAGTGCTTCACTGTGTTCGATTCCAACCTCCCACATCACTCTCATTACAGGTCCGTCAGAATTACTTGAAAGAAATACTAACAGAAAACTTCGAATACACCCGTGGCAGTTTTTGATTTATAAAATTTTGTCCGATAACGGTCACTCCACTGCATTGCTCTCAACTCTATGAAATATCTTCACGTACATTTAAAGAAAATTGTGGAAAACTACACATGTCCCAATATATCGCAACCATCCATTATTTAATGAATAAAACGTTTAAAACTGAAACTGTCACTAAAAACGGAAAACTAAAATTACAATGTCAACGCCACCGTTCAGTCTTCGGTCCGCCTACACCGAGAACTTAATATTCTTCAGATAAATATTCTTATGGCAATCAATATAATCAATATTATCATCTTTTATGTACGATCGTGGGTTTCTTCATTCTAGTATTGTTTTGACACTTCCTCCGTGACGCACATAGCACTTGTCAGTCGATATAAACCTATACTGTGTTGTTGGTTGCATTGTTTCTAATACTCTACAAATGTCAAACAGCAGTAGTGGTTAGAAAAGTAATATTACAGAGCACTGTAAACGCCTCGGAAAATTTAAAATAATAATACTACAATATTATTATATGCAAACATGGTCGATTATTGTGTGGACAATTATTTTGTTAATAAAAATATCTTAGTTTAAACTGTAGTAAAGTTGGCATAAATATATGTTTTGTGAAATGTAGATCAGAAAGAATGTAAGAAGAAGAAGAAGAGGTGTGTCAGAGTTGAGTTGTTGTAAAGATAGAAAGTGCGAAATAAAGAAAGTAGTAAAACGTTATTGGGTATTTATTTAATTAACAAAGAAAATATTACCCTAACAATTGTTAATATCGTTACTATTATTAGTTTTCAGTATTTGCTTTTCGCACATTCAAATTCGTGTAATCGTGGAAATTACGGATATGGTATATGGTACTAATTTATGGGAAGTGCGACGAAAGTGCATATCGTGCAGCAGCAGAATATCAAATACGTTTTCCAAATAGACAGAATATGTCAAATCCTCGTACATTTGTACGAATTGTACAACGTCCACAAATGTTGTTTTACACGTGCTGGAGTTTTAAATACGTATGTACCTACCTAACTTACTTAAATAAAAAAGAACCAATTTCAGACTTTTTAAAATTCCTTGAAACTTCTTTTTTACTTAGTGACATAAAAATAAAGCATTTTTAAACTACAATAGATATACTTACAGAAAAAAAGTATTTTTTTATTTATGAAATGGTCGAGGGAAACCAAGAGGTCCCCAGCAAGTACAACAATTTTTACAACGACAAGTTATAATGTAAATAAGTTAGAAAACAGAAAATAATTTAACTTTCTTGAAATCTCCAAATATCAGTTCTGGAAGTATCAGTAAGGTAGGTTGTTTTACTCTCAGTGCTACCATATCGTGTGTCTCATTACATAATCTAATATTTTGTAAACAAAAATTTTTCTTTAAAAGCGCCGTAAATCGTTACACGTGGCAACGCGGTGCTCTGTCACTACCATTGACAACTTTGACTTTGACAGAATATACCTAACCTCGCAGCTGACAGGCGGCATAGTCGCCGAGAAATTAGGGGTTAATAAGGATTTGAAAAAAATTTTTTTTCGCTTTATAAATAAGTTTGGAATTTTTTTGAAGGGTGATTCCGTTAATTCTGAATTTTCCCTATCCCCTCTTAAAATATTTGTGCTAAGTCATAGTTAACCCTGTATACAAAAACATGAACAGGAAATATATTGTTAATAATTTCTACCACTAATAATCATTCTATTTTAATCCAAATCTAGTGTAGCTTTGTTATAAATAAATTGTATAAACAATAATCAAAAAGTGTGAGTGTGATGTTAAAGAGAAACAAATATTTGAAGACGTTACGTTTTGAAACTATACATTTTTTTGGTGCATTACATAAGTAACGTCACCATTGAATATGTTTTGAAATAGGCGATGAATATGGTTCGTCACAAAAAAAACAGCTGTACACTCCAGATATATCCGTTTCTTTATATCAATCTGCGGGTACGTGTGATTAAAGCAAACAGAAATAGGCAACTGGGTGCGTTCATTAAATAAATAATTTAGACAAGGCATGAGTAGCGTTCAGAAATTTTTCCTGACGACAATAAAAATTCCCTGATTTTTGACAATTATTGGCACTTTCCCCGACGTTTCCCTGACATTTCCAGGTTCTTCAGGATTTCCCTGACGCTGAGAACCCTGTGCATCTTACTGTATGGTTATTACCACCATCAAAACATTTCCTATTTAATAACATTAGAAATACTTTCTAAAATAACGCGACAGCCAAGTGAGAAGATAATTTGTCAGCTCATATAGTTTTATTTTGACTAATGATGAAACACTTCACTAACAACAGATAGGTTGGACATAAAACAAGGATTTAAGAACCGACAGAGAAAGAATGGGGAAACGCCGATCTTGGATCTAATTTACCGACTTATCGATTGCTATGAACACATTCAAAATTTTTGTACAGAGTGCTTTTAAAGAACACGTTCGAAATTCATGCCAGGCAAGTATAGTTGTACCCTTGTTTTGTTGATTTATGCAGTTTATCATTAAACATTTATCAGTAGATCAATGAGATATTTCAGTAGATCAGTAAAACAAAGTTGAAATCAGTAGATCTACTTAATAATAATAATAATAATTTATTCTCAACGGATTTACACCCAATTATAGAGAAAATTAAAATCTAGAAAAGTAGTAATAATAATTACATAAATAAAAAAATACGTCTTTAGTAACGGTTCATACATCGCACACAATATTTTCGTTAAAACACGTAACTACATAACCTAATTTGATTAGCTGAGGAAAACAAAACAAAGGAAGGAAATATAAACAATAATATACGTCATCACAGAGAAATCATATCTTTAAAGGTCTTAATAATGAAATCTGTTTTATCATGGTGTATGTTGAGAGGTTTAACTAAAGCATGGGAGCAGTCTTTGACTATAAACTTACTTAAAAATCAGTAGACCTGGCAACCCTGGTTCAGTCTCCCCAGTCTATAGGGTATCCAGATAATCAAATTTGAATAACACTTGAAAACATTCAGATTCATCTGTCAAAGACTTGTCACAAATATCATCTTTATATAATATCTTTACTTATTAATTAACAAACCCAAGACATCTATAGTTATTCGTCATAATTTTTCAATTCACAAATCAGCAAGGAATCGAAAATTGAGAAAGTTTCTGTGTCTCATCTTCATAAAAATGAATACTTACTTAGTTGTAGGCTTTGAATTATCAATTTTTATTAAATCCTTAGCTTTTGCTTCGTTAGCAGGTTTGTCTTCTTCACTTGGAGCTCCTATTACAACAGGAGCAGGGCTACCCAGAGTATAACCATGACCCTGGAAAGCTTTAACTGGTTTCTTCTTGTGCATAGGTTTGAAAACTTCCATACGATGATCCTCCATAACTAAGTGAACCTTAAAAAAATTTAGTTAAATATTAGCAATAATATCGTGGATAAATGAAGTCCAAGGCAAATAATCAAGCTTGACGAAAGATAAGTATTTTCGTAATGTTCAGTCTGACTATTACTATTTATTTTTTCTATTTTTATGTCATGTATTGTTCATTCTTTGCATTTTTATTTGCAAGACTCGAAGCATTGACCGCATATATGAAATAGAGAGCAATCATAGTAGTCTAAGAGATTCCAAGACATCTTTTTTTATCACAAACTTTGTAAAGATTGTGCTGAAAAGAATAAATAATGTTTTTATTTTTTCCTCAAACTTTATTATGTGCTGCAGTTTTCTTAAAAATATGTAATTTATTTGTTCCTATCACCAAAGGTTAATGTACATTTTCAATGTTGTTGAATATTCCAAGGTGCTGTCAAATATAAATTAAAAGTGACGTGGACAGGGCATGCAATAACTTATTTGATTTGTTTATATTGTGTTATGGGATTGTGTAAATGCTAGGAACCGTTTTTTTGTTGAATAAATATTTTAATAACAATATAAAATGCCAGTATTCTGTTGTGTAGTAAAATGACATATCTTACACATTTGACGTTTGATCGTATTACTTTGTATGCCCTGTGTCGCCCATCTTTATGTCACATGTTTTGGAATGCTCTATAAATATATATATCTAACTATAATTTATTTGTAATAAAATCAAGCAATATACTAACACATTTTCTAAATATATAAAACAAGATAATTTGCAGCTATTTACCGACCACTTATGTGAAAAGGGTCTCCGAGACTCCACATCTGTGTTTACGAGACAAAAAAGGTTCGTCATCGGTTACGGGTTAAATTAGAAAAATATTTCTTTTAAATAGCAGTAGTTTCAAATGAAAATATAAGCAAGTAGTTCACTGTCAATATAATGTTCTGTTTTTGTCAATTTTAATTATAGTATTCCAAGATGCTGTCAAACACAAATTAAAATGGCATTGACAGATTAATATTGACATTCATATTCAAGGAAAGTTAAATTATGTAGTAGTAGTTCTGTGCTTGAGAATATATATCTTTTGCACAAACTCAGCCCCAAAATAGAACTGTGTATAATTTAATTTGTTGTTGGGTGTAAAAACTATTAGTCAGTAATAAATAACTATATAACAATATCCATAGCGTGCACACTATAACTATATAACAATATTTATAATGTGCACACTAAGAAGAACTTTGTCAAATTGAAGATTTATCAGCCCAACTTTTTTAATGTACTTAACCTACCAAAAACGTTTCCTCCTGCTGCCTCGAATTTAATTAAAATCAAATCAAATTCATTCAAAACTAACACTTTATACAACAAAATAGCATTAACCAATTGACAATATTGACATGTTTGTATGCCCTGTGTCGGCCATCTTTTCACAT
Source organism: Monochamus alternatus (assembly GCA_037114965.1). Taxonomy (NCBI): domain Eukaryota; kingdom Metazoa; phylum Arthropoda; class Insecta; order Coleoptera; family Cerambycidae; genus Monochamus; species Monochamus alternatus. The sequence continues at coordinate 54,516,343 of CM073427.1, read as the reverse complement.
GTTCTGAAATACTCTATAGTTTTCAGAGGTTCTATGCTGAACCTGATCTAAATACTACAATGACATAATTAATAATAAAATTCTCAGAAAAATTCCTCACCGTTGCTTACAGATTGCAAGTTTGATTGAAAATTTTTTAGCTTATGTTTTAATAAAAGATAATTTTATTACCGCTGGTACTGTTTTATTTATCCAAGTTAGAAATTAATAGAACTGTGGATTAGGGATTTATCCAGTACATATATACAATCCCTTCTTTTTTTTCTAAGGCAGCACATCTAGTGTTCTTGATTAATACAGGAAATGCGTGACGACCAGGAATTTAATATACATTTTGTACGTCTTATAGACGCCCATCCCTGTCCTTATGACAACAGGCAGAACGATTACCGTATGACCCATGTTCTATTAGTAATTTGTAAAATGTTATTTTCTTGATTCAAAAAAAAACCTCAACATTTAAATCACTTTTGTAAATATTTCATATGCCATATTTTCTATTTTTCTGTCAGAGAGGATAAACCCAATGAATTTTTTTCTTGTGTTGGTTTTGTGTATTTAGATTAGCAAGTTGAATAAATGAAAGAACATTCTCATCTTCTGACAACATTTTGCAAACTGGTAACTTAATGGCACAACACCGCTGCTTGCCACTTCCGTACATGTTAAATCTCTTTGACACTACTTTGTTGTCATTCCACTGCCATACCACGTCCTTGCCATACCTGTTACTAGTTTAGTGTGTGCCTTCCCTCAAAGAGGCCATGTGTAATCCTTTCCATACAGGGTGTTTCAAAAAGACAATATTGTTAGAGCTGATAAAACATTGAAAAATACGTGGAATTTGCTTAATAAATGTAAAGTGCAGTTTTAATCATCTGGAACAATTAAAACCGCGGCGATCCCGATCTGTGAGGAATCCAGATTACCAAAGCATTACTTTAATTTGTATATACATATTACGGAATAGTATATAAACTTATTAAAATACTAATATTTTTATTAACATAAGACAAAAATATACATCCAATATAATGTGTTACGCCTTATTTTCCTCTGGTTTTTCAGTACTGCTGTTTCTCTCAAATGTTTCACGATAACTATAACTCATCTAAAAATTAAAATAAGTTGAATGACGTAGTAGAGTTACCAATCTAGTTGATTTGTCGACTCTAATCTGAAATTTGTCAATAATTGGGAATTATGTTAATTTTATCGCTTATTTAATTTTACCTTAGTAATACAATAAAACAAAACAATCGTTTCGTGTTTAATTTATATAAAACAAGAGTTTCGATAGTTATTAAATGTGAATTAATGCTAATGGAACTTTATTAGGAAAAAATTTACCATTCATCAATTTTAACGATTTTTTGCTCAAGGATTAATGAATCGTTGATGATGACTTCCAGAGATCATTCAACTTCTTGTAATTTATAGATGAACTGTACTGCTGTTAATTTTACATTAATTTCTGTTGTGTTTTTTCGTTGTCGGAGCCATTGCAGGGCATGTGCAGCTCCGCATATGCCCTGCACACCATGACTATCTGGAATGTCTATGTACACATCACTTTGTTTTTCAAATCAAGTCAATGAATACATGTACAAACAACAGTTGTTAACAATTTGGATTGTAAAAGCATCAGAAATCCGGATTATAAAGTACGCACTGGAATAAGTATAATTTCAATTTACACAAAAAAGATAACCTTAAAGGCGCCATTTTTATACATAAATATTCAACGAATTCATAGCAAAAATTGAGTAAGTTGAGAGGAATATATCTTCACTATGTCAATTTTAAAAGTTTTGTCCAAGATATAAAACAGTTTGACTGGTAAGTTATTTAGAATAATAAAAAATATATATTTTCGCCTGTTATGTTTTATCAAGAAATCTCCTGAATTTTACATGTGAACTGCACATTGAGAAAATTGTATATGGCATTATAAATATTTTCAGAACCCACACTTTAAGAAACTATAGTAACACTTGGTTGATGTAAATTATTAAGTTTTTTCACAATGTAACGTTCACTAGCGTATTTTTCCCCCAAAAGTTAAACAGAATGATTCAATTTCAGCATTATATTTTAGCTATACACTAATAAGAATCTCCACTTACTGAGTGGTTTTTTTGCGCATCTTTCGATACGGTTCTTTAACCTTGAAATGCGAGTTAATAAATTTGGTAATAATGTATCGTTTTAGAAAAAAAAAAAAAAAATATTATGGTAATATCAACCAGGTCCGATCTCTGTAATATTAATTATTTATCAAATGTGTGTTAAACCTCAAACTCTTCCATGGATATATAGAAATATAGATTTTTTAGGGCCGGTTGTATAAAGATTTTGAACTCAAGTTTAATGGTAAACTGTAAATCAAAGGCAAAATCAGGTTGTATAAACGTTAAACGTCGATCAAATCGTAGTTTAAACAGACTGACCGATCTCGGCCGTTTAACCAAGTGAACTGCAGTTCAACGGTTTGACACTTGACAAGTGATTATAAACTCGAATATTGAATTATACATTTTTGAGTATTTTTCTGTGTTTTGTTATGATGGACTAGACTAACCCGTAACAGATGATGAAGGGTTTTAGTAAATGCTGTCTTACATCCTAGAAGTGTCAATTGAGAGAACGATCAAATCATTTTGTAAAGTGAAGGGAAATTGATTTTTTGCAGCGATTTTGTTTGTTATAAAGAGTTATTACCTATATCTAGTTTATTTATGGAAGCATCCTAAAAAATCCAAGAATTTTTAGTCGACTCTACTTGAAGCAGAAACTGAGAATGTAAACCATTTTGTATTTAATTATTTATTATAATAGTTAATTATAAGATATTAAAGAAAAATATTATTAAAAAACTCCACTACTACTTTGTCTTTATTTGTTCTGCAATAGTAATGAATTAAAATAAATGAGAGACCCACTGCTACTATCACTGTAAGTGAGTTAAATGAAACATGGATAAAACACTATATAATTTATTATTTAAGTAACATCTATCCTAAAGAAAATGTTAAAGATATCTACAGTAAAATAAAACTCAAAAGGTAGAATATAACCTTACAAAATTGAAGAAATTTCGCGCCAACTTAGGTTAAATTGTCAAATGTCACAGTTAAAAATCAAAATTTAGCAAGCCGCATTTCTACCAACCTCGGTAACGCATAGTTCAGCTGAACTACACATTAGTTTCGTTTATACAACACACATGTAAATAAACCAGGTTCAGAATTTGAACCAAGTTCTATTGAACGGCAGTTCAGGTACTTTTTATATAACCGGCCCTTAGAATTATGTTAATTTTCGCAACTGACAATGTACAATTATTAATTACTCATCCTATCTAGAATTTAAGGAAAAATAATAATTAGATTTCTTTTAACCAAATAAGGAAAATTATCTTGAAATCTATTTCCTTACCTCAGAAGCTCCTTGACGCAATTCTTGAGGTATTTCGCCTCTACGTATACTATCAAGAAATTCTTTATTTTGTGGATCTGTATATGCTCGTAATTCACCATCATTCACACTAAATCCATTTTGCCACAATCTCAAAGTTACTTCAGATGGTGGTGTTGGTTCTGGTGTAGGAGGAATAACCTCTGTATCATTATTGTCTTGACCTAATTTGTAGCCAGTACCTTTAAAAGCTTTTGAGCTAGAACTACTTGCACTAGGTTCTAAAATTTCAACTCCATGTCTGAAAAACAATTGCATTCTATTACATTCCCCTAACATTATCAATGAATATAAAATAAATTTATGCATTTGTAAAATTAAGTAGATGAGCCAAGTTGTCAAACGAGTGACTAATTCATAAGTTATATTTTCCTCTCTTTCGTATGTTTGAAATTAGTTAGAGACAAAACATATTTGGTGGATATATATCGTTGAAATATAACATATAAACAAAATTTTTAATCTAAAGTTTATGTTTCTAGACGTCCAAAATATACAAAAATATTTGACTGATTTCCACAAAGTAGATTTCAAACTGAGAGAAATATTCATCTAGTTAAATTGTGAATGTGTTTTCAGTAAATATAATGCAACTAGTTGGTCGAATATTTCTGATGGCTTCAAACTAATCCCTGACTGCTGCTACTGCTGCTGGAATAAACCATACATTAACCATTTCCAACATGCATCATGTTTTATGTTTTGGATAGTATTTTACAATCACTTCATCCAAAATATAGAAAAATAATTTTATTCTAATTTTAGAATTTTTATAAATAAATCCAAGGGAATTAAAGGCTGAGGAGGTAATTGGTTTCCTAGCCAGTGCTGCACATGGTAGAACGTGCGTAATGCGCACCTTTTCGCTATCACTTTGCTGGGTGAAGAAGATCTTGTTTTATATTTAATGTGGCAGTTTCGCTTACGGACTGGTCAATAGCCAAGTTTATACTGTATATACACACATATAAGTTGCCCCTTCTCTTGTGGCAAACTGGTTACCAAGCTTGTAGTATCGTATTCCATTTAAGATAAGCATATTTTTATAAATGGCGGAACATTAACTTCCAGAGAACTGAATTTGTGTTTTATTTCTCTTTTTTTTTAATATTCTTATTGACTTAGTAAATATGTAGAGAACTATACAAAGATCAATTATGAGATACTATTAATTTGATAAAAGGCGTTTTTAAGTTCCCATTGAAAAAGTACATTTCTTTTAACATTATATTTTGTCCCAAAAGGGTTTTTATGTAATTTACTTTTTTTGCTTATGCAGGGTCTGATTTAGAATTTCACGAGTCCTAGGCTAATATGTTGTTGGCATCCTTTACAATTTACAGTATTATTATTTTATTCTTTTATTATTTATATAAATGGTTAGTTGCAAGTGTCTGGTAAAGCACATTTTTTTTTTACTTTTTTTTCTAATTAAACTATGTGTATTGCATCTGAAAATGCAAGAAAATGTTAGTTGCAGATTACTTATAGATTGTATCTGCGAATGCACCAATGTAATTATGAATCTGTCGGCAGTGCAGAGAAATGTTTAGAAGCGTTAAATGTGACCGATTACCTAGATCACAGCATAGCAACCCAAAATAAATCGTAGATCAAATACTGCCTTAAATTACTATTGGTGATGGCATTTTTCTATTATATTATAGTAATACAACCAATATTTAGTTATTGCATTCATTTACACTCAATAAGTTACATATGAAAATTCCAGTTTCCTTAATTGCATGTTATTTGTTGACTGCCTCTGTAAATGCAGAGTTCTATTTTGTAACTGTATTTAGTTATGTACTGTCAATTCTTTTTTTTTTAATATAGCATAAATCTGTTCGTGCAATACGCAACAATTTTTTAGTTATTGCTTTCAATTAAACAAATCAGGTTGCAAAGTTACCTTATATGTACGTTACTTATTGGATGCATCGGCAAACGTATAGATCTATGTAGTTAACTGTATTCAGTTATTTATTGCAGCATTTTTTTCCTATTACATCCATCTGCTAATGTAACATTTTTTAAATATTGCTTTAAACATATCGACTTCCGACTTCCAAAATTGTAGAGAGTAACTAATGTTTATAAACCTGCTTACAATTTATAGCAGTCAACACAAAGAAATATACATGCAACCGGTATATTTTTCCTACAAATTCGTGTGCCGCATTTCTCTGAGAGCATACCTGAATACAATGCTTCTGCTACGCATGCGCTGCCGTTAGTACGCATGCGCTGCCGTTAGTACGCATGCGCTCCTGCTTTTCATTGGCTGTCGGATTGTTCATATCTCTATTGGTAACAAATTTTGTCAACTACCTATAACATTTTCATTATGAAACTGCCATGGTAGATTATCAGAAGCTCAAAACAAATTTATTAGCACCACATAACAATGAAAGGGGCAATAATATTTGTAGTGTTTGACAGTTTCGCAAATTGCAATTGTCAAAAGTCCGCCATAAATAATTAAAACCGAAGTTGCAAAATTCATGCAACAATCCGTGAATTCCGCGTCCATGAGGACAAGGCTTAAGTGTGATATCCGCAGAGTGTGCATCAGGTAGGTATATACTCGCGACAAGAATTCATACGACTTACGTCATACGAACAAATGAATAATTCATTATATTTTCATCAAAATATTTAAGAAACTGCCACTGATAGTAATAAAACTATATACTACACTAAAAGTTTGCATTATATATTGCACTAAATTGCAAAAAATGGTTGTTGTTAACGCGACCAAATATCGAAAATTACGTTAATAATAAAAACAAATGCGTAACGTCAGCCGTGACGTAAGACGTCTGAATTCTTGACGCGAGTATAAGCGGGTGGTGGTGGGCAATCGCCGTCCAAAAGAACGGCATTCTAATTTGTAGAGGATGACACAGGTGGCACATTTAAAGTAAATTGTTAATGTGCTAGGTTCAGTCGACGTCAACTTATTTTAGAGAATTTTGTGTGCCTTAACTCTTCTCAAGTGGCACACTTAGGTAATCATACCACCCATATCTTCCGTACTCATCTCTGTGTTGTGAATTAGTCACTCTCTATTATTTCCGACCTTGGGTAATTGATAATACAAGATAAAAACTTTAAATTTTGAAATATTTTTATTATTTTTATTATCTAACGCCTCAAAATTGGTAAAAACTGTTATACCTTTTTCAAATTAACACCATCACCAATGGGGTTGGTTATCTGCTTGATCTGGTTTTTGTTCAGAATCCTGATACTGTACTACTAATCTCAGAAGAAACTATTATTGACACGCCAGATATATATCATCCTCCTCTTCATTTTAAGCTTATTATGGACAACTACAATACTGTTGGTGAACTTATTCCAGCAAGTTATTTTCGGAATTTCAAATCTGCAAATATGCTAGGCATCTCTGACTTTCTACTTCAATTCAACTGGGATTTAATATTATCAGGTAAATCCCTTGAAGATATGGTTAATATTTTCTAAAGTATATTATATCAGGCCATTGAATTATTTGTTCTTTAAGAAAATTCTGTAATAGAAAGTTCCCCAGATGGTTCTCGCCTGAACTTAAACGGATAATTATCGCAAAAAAGAAAGCGCACTTGAAATATAAGCTGTCTGGCTCACCTTTTGATTTTCGTGAATTTGCTAACTTGAGGACAGGATGCAAAAATCTTAAAACCAGCTGTTATAAAAACTATGTACATAGTACGGAAACATCTATCCCAAACAAAAGTACCAATTGAAATTGAATATAATGGAATTAAAAGTACTGATGGTGAAGAGATGGCTGGCTTATTTGCTGATTATTTTGCTTCCGTTTATTGTGATAGGGACTGTGATACAGCTAATATTGTGATACCTGATAACAACATCAATTGAAACTCTTATCTGGTCTCTTTATCAGATGTTTATACCAAGTTGTCTAATTTGGATACTAGTAAGGGTCCGGGCCCAGATGAGATTCCTCCATGCATTTTAAAGTGGTATTTTAGCAAGACCTCTGTGTGAAATTTTCAATGAGTCACTGTCAGAAGATTCTTTTCCTGATTTTTGGAAAGTAAGTTACATTACTCCTATTCATAAAACTGGCTCCAGGAGTCAGGTGAAGAACTACAGACCCATAAGCATTTTAAGTACGATTCCTAAAATCTTTGAAAATATTGTATGCAACTTTTTGACACTTGGGGTTAGGAGTGTCCTCATTGATAAGCAGTTTGGATTTATGTCCGGTAGGTCTACTGAGCTTGGTCTCTTAACATATTCTCATTTCCCGTCGGATGCCTTGGAGAGGGGTGTCTAATGCACTCTGTGTACACCGATTTCTCCAAAGCGTTCAACAGGGTGAATCACAAAGTCTTGTTGCATAAGATGGCACACGTGGGAGTAACTGATGTATTGCTAAATTGGGTTGCGTCTTATCTCCGAGAATGATCTCAAGTCGTAAGGATATGCAATTTTAAGTTGGCAGCAATTGAGGTCACCTCGGGTGTTCCTCAGGGATCTCACCTGGGTCCACTTCTATTTAATATTTTTATTAATGATATACATAAATGTTTTCACTTTAGTAGGTGTCTTCTATTTGCTGACGACTTGATGTTATTTCAGAAAATTCGCAGTTAGGATAACTGTCTCGAGATTCAGGCGGATCTTAATAGGCTACTTAGCTGGTGTACACTTAATGGTATGGAACTTAATCCTTCTAAATGTCATACAATGATATTTTTACGAGGCAGAACATCTGTTGAATATGCTTATCAACTTCAGGGGAATTTGCTTGATTCATCTTATACCATAAGAGACCGTGTGGTGACAATGTCATTTGTACCTCATATAACAGCGGCAATATCTAAATCTATGCAGATGTTAGGTTTTATCAAGAGACATACTCAAAATTTTGTTAACATCAATGCTATAAAGATACTTTATTGTGCCACATTTGTTTCAATATACATATTAAAAAAATTGAGAGTGTTCAACACATTTTTCTTAGATATATTGCTTCCAAATCCAATATTTTACCACCTTATGATTAAACCACTGCCTTACAGGTGTAAAAGAAAAGAATTACTTCTGCTCTATAATATTATTAATTCTTATGTCTCCTGTTCCCCACTATTAAGTCACGTTAAATTACAAGTTCATTACAGGCACACTCGTTCCGCAAATACGTTCTTTATTCCATTTCATAGAACTACTTATAGTAGGAACAATTTTATTACTAGAGTATGTAGGCTTGCAAACGACTATACAAATCTGGACTTTTTCAGTAGTAAATCACAATTTCTTAGACAGCTTGGTAACTGCGAACTATAGTGTAATTAGAACCTATTGATCTTTCAAGCTGTTTTTGTACGTAGAGTACGTGTACCTAGAGTTGTCTGTTGGTATAAGGTGATTACTGTATTTTTATTTTATAGTTAAGTTGTATGTGGCTATTTGTACTTATGTTTATACTATTATACTATTGTATGTTGTTTATGTTGGTACATATTTGTTATTATTATTTGTACTATAATATCTAAATTAATATTTCTGTAATTCATTGTTTCTAAAATGAACCTTGCCCGTGAAATAAATAAATAAAAAAAACACTGTTTCTACTCTAAAAATAATGGATGTTATGTAATGCAATTATTTTTGTCATTTTTGTATATTTTTTATATCTGATCGCATTCAAATTTAGTACGCCTATGAAATGTTGCTACCCGCATGCTTTGCCCGTCACGCTAGTCTACAAGCTAGCGATTAGTCACTACAATTCTTTACAATTTCGACTCTTGATCATAGTTGGAATGCATCTGAAATGGTTGCTTCTTTTGCATGTTACTACTTATCGATTGCATCTGCAGATGCATCAATCTATTACATAACTGCATTTTGTTATTTGTTGTGATATTTTTTTCCGCTATAGTATCTATCTCAATTATTACTTTAAACGCAACTAATTGGGTTGTGTCTAAATAGGTAATTATATTTTGCATGTTACCCTGTCTGCTCATCTGCAAATGAATAGACCTATTGCATTTAATTATTTATTGCATTATTTTTTTCAATACATCTGACAAAAACATCAATTTTGTATTTATTGGTTTCAAATAAATTAATTATGTTGTATTCCAACATGTTAGGTTAGCATATTTGTTTCTTAATATACCTTTTTATATTAAGTATTAACTATATTCTGTAAAACTAACTACTACATTGTTAGGAATTGTAGGAAAATTGCTTAAATACCTTTACAAAATAGTAAAATACACCATATTTGTATTTTTATTAGCAATACCTCTGCCTAAACAATGTTTTCGGTTAATTGTGGTATACCTGAAAATGCAAATTTACCTTATCTTAGATATTACTTATAGCATCTGCAAGTGCATCGATCTATGTAATTGCATTTAGTTATTTGATCGAACATTTTTCCAATATAGTATAGGTATATCTACTAATGCTTGTATGTATTTCGTTGAAATATGCACTCTTCATTATTACCGCTGGGTAATGTGGAATCTTCTAATACTTCATTGAAAATATAGAACACATAAAACACACACAAAACTATCTTCTATAATATCATCAGTGTATATCACTTTCACTGTCACTTTTCTACATCCTATTGTTAAATATGGAGCACAAAATTATAACGATATGATCCAGGTATATGTTAAGTAACGCAAGCTGATTTTATGCCACATTAAAAAACTTGTACCACTCCGGTGTATTATTGTATACCACATTATAAAATGCGACACGAGAGATGCGAAGGAAAATAGTGTCTTCTTTAAGCATGTTTCAAATAGGATTATGGCCTTTACTAATAACTGCATTATAGAGGAGCGAATTTTGTCCTGCAACCTTTGTTAACCAAACTAATGTTCAATCCATACATAAATATTTAATTTTTTGTAATGAGTTCATTTATACAGGGTTAACTATGATTAAGTACAAAAATTTTCACCACATGCTCAGGGAGGCCTAAAAGACTATAAAAAAAATTATTGCAGAATTTTAGCTCAATATTTAAAAAAATAGGACAAAACCCTCTTTTCCTACGGAAAGTCGACGCCTATGATAAGCATCAACTGAGATGGCTTAGGTCGATAGATAAAGTTTACATCTGTCAACAATATCAACTACCATGCGGTCGTTTTTTTGCAGTGTTTCTAAATGCAGAAACAAGAAAAATTTACATTTTTATTAGTAATAATACCTGATAGGTAGGTAACAGTTAACTGCAGTATTTTGCCATTATTTCTTTCCAAACTAGCAACTACATTTTTATTACAACCACTCACCACCAATAAAACACACTTCCCATAGGCACAGTTAGATAAAATGCCTATTCATTATAAGAAAATGGAACGAAAGGAATAGGTAAGTACTAATAGATAATAGAAAAATTTTAATGCACCCGTGGCAGTCTTGCCCCAAAACCTACAAAACCAACCGCCGAACTATATTGTCGGAAAATATCTGTACTCGACACAAATTCCTTTATTTAATAACTATAAAACGTTTAAAACTAAAATAAGGCACTAAAAACTGAAGAACACAAAACTACAACGTAAACACAGGAATTGAATTATGACATGACAGTAAAGTTACCGTTGTCTTGCTGGTTGCCTACTTTATATATATATATATATATATATATAGGCAATTATTTACAATATATATTTCCAATCTTAATTAAAAAATTCCTACCACCTATTTTCTAGGTCGTTTTCAAAAAAAAAATTACAAATCAGAAAACTGAAACGAACAAAATCTGCCCGAAACAAAACAATACAAATATTTACCCATTTGAAAATTACTTACTCGTGTACAGATTTAAACATATCCGCAACAATATCTTGTTTCTTTGGGGGTCCCAAAATTTGTTGACCACTATGTTCTGATCCTCCAGCATAATATGCTTGACCTTCCTCTTCTTCATCGCTAGAAGTAGTAAGAGTATTCATAGTAGCAAAATTTGAGGGTTTAGATTTTGATTTAGCCTTATTTGTTACAGATTCTTTTATCTCTGTAGGTACTTCTTGGGGAGACGGAGAACTATCAATTAATTCTACATCATTACCATCATTCTCATAATACCTAGCTATTGCAACCTAAAAGTTAACAAATTTAAAAAATCACTAATAATTTTATTTCATCTTAGTGTGAAAGCGATATTTGTTTATAAAACTAACCTCTACTTGCCAAGCAGATGACTCTAAATAAAATTTAGCTCTGTCTTCATTTGCGCCTGTTATAGCAATAAACTGTGTTAATTTTTCTTCCTGTTCAGACATTTTTTTGTTAGAAAATTATAAAACATAAACCAGTCCAATTACTCAGCCAAAATTCAATCTTTCTCTAATTTGATGATTTGACGTTTCAAAACAGTGCAAACCACAAACAGAAAAAAATCTAGACCACAGAATATATAAATCTAGACTGCGTCAGTTCGTCAATATAATACGGTCGGGGCCACAGTTACTGTGGTCGCGGCCATCGGGGTCAGGTGACGTCAAAAAATTTAAGTAAGTAAAGACAAAATATACTCAGTATCGAAAGATAGACTGATATAGACTATGTAATATATCACAAAAGTGCTCAAGTTAGCACACGGTGGATGCGGTCCAGTGAGAAAGCCATCGTTGGCTAAATCGCAAATCCGTTCTTTTTCTAGTCTGTTCCATTGTCCGTTTACAATGACTTACCGCGCACGGCAGCACACTACAGCACAAATGACATAGTAGGACAAAATCGTCAATTGGTTTCATAGAAATTATGATAAATGTCAAATATCTGTTAAGGTGTACGTTTCTTTTTATCTCTAGTAAATACAAAATATAAATAATGAGATTAGAAGTGAGTTCTCATCCGATCACTGAAGTCAAGCATCATCTCAATATCAAATATCAAAGTCTAACATTTATGTAATGTGTATGTATCCAAATATTAACGTAGGTGTCGCCACACTATAGCACACTACAGAATTTTATATTGAAATTCAGGTAATTGACAGACAAGTTTTACAGGCGATGCGATTTAGCAGACGATGGTCCAAGCATTATCTGCTAAATGGCGTCACGTATATTTGTCTGTCGAATCACCTGAATTTCAATATAGAATTCTGCAATGTGCTGTACTGTGTCGACACCAATGTTAGTATTTGGAAACATACCCATCAAGCCATAAATGTCAGAATTTGACATTTGATAACAATTTAACATAACATAATTTTTTATTGCCATTTCACCAAATACAAGATACAAGATGAAATACAATAACAGTAGTCTCCTGCAAAAAACCTATTGATCCTTGTGCACAGGAATGAATGTAATGCCAGTATTTATCAATACAACTGTTTAAATAGAAAATTGAAAGAATGATATTGACATTATAATAGCTTATCTTTTAACAGAGCCTACTTATTTAATTTGGTTTGTAAAAATGTACGTAATTTTTATTTACTATTTTCCAACATTAAAATACGCGGTACTGATATCGTTCCAATACTTCACACAAAGCTTTCGTGGCTAAATATTTTTACATTTTTCATAAAACTGAATACATACGTATTAATAATGGACTGCTACTCCTGTATTTTTACTATAAAAACACAATAATTATTATTTTAGGTTGTATCAATTTATAAATTTAAAAATGAGACGTAAACAGCTACCAAACAGCGTGGCCTTCTTTTGTTTTCACTCTTCCTCAAATGGATTCTATCCAATATCCAAGTTTACAACGTAGTATACTGTACTTCGGAAGGTAAAAGTGTTGATCAAAATAAGAAAATAAGTTTTTATCAACATGTGCATTATTTTGACAACTGTTACTCCTAACGACAACAAGGTATACCTTTTTCGGATATAACAGGTAGGAGAATCGATTGTTTCACTAGTCAGATAGACACACTAAGCAGCAAAAAAGAAACGTGATGTGCACCCTCTACTAGTTACGTCAAAATTAGAAACAAATTTGAATTTTTCGCCCGCAAAAACCCCAGATTAACAAATTTTATGTAAATATTTGGATTTTTTAAGAATAAGTTATCTACAAATATCGAAAATAAAATTTTAACTTTGACATTCTGTATCTTTTTTATTATGCGACTTGAAATATGGGTATGTTAGGTTAAATCGATTTATTTTCGCCTAAGGGATGTGTGGTTTCATTTTTGCTACTTCATTTAAAACCAACCTGCAGATTTACAAGGGTTATAGCACATTAATTAATTGAGGAAATCAGTCAATTTATACCTGAAATAACAATGCAAGATGTATCTCTACCTAAATATTTAATAATTATGACTTCATTTCATTTTTACGCACAAGGGAGTTATCAAAAGTCTGTCATGAAATCTTCAAATCCCCCCAAATTTTAGGTACTTATTTTAATAGTTGGTATCATTTGATCCTGATATTCGTAACCAATATTAGAAAATTTGATTAATGTGGCCATCAGAATACATAATTCATCAATTATTGATATAAATGAATTTCCAATGTTACATATTTTCCAATATTGAGTAATAACTAATGTGTATGAGAATAAGTCTCAATGTATGCAAATATGCATACATATTTGTTTAATGAAATTGAATTTTTAATAATATGATATGAATAAATTCCTGTACTATGTTTCTACTATACTGTTTTGAGAAATGACAACATCGATAGCTTCCAGTTTAATATATTTTACAAACCATATTTTTTAACATTTTAATAGGTACTTATGCCAATATTTTCCAAAGCAAATAAATTTCAAACCTTTAAAAACTAATTTTTAACTAAACATTAATATCAATTTGTGTATATAATTTTTATGCATTTTTTTTGTATAGTTATGCATATTTTCAACCGTATGAAAATTTTGAGATACGGCCATGGTAGTACCGGTATTTATTGCAATTTTATTTAACTCAGCAATAAACCTTTCCAGAAGAAATGCATCAGTGTCGTTTAGTGCCAAGGAGGGCCACATTACAGAAACCACGTTCATTAGCGACGGGGCGGAGACGTGTCGAGGGGTAGGTATAACAAAATTATACATACGGTTAGAGATCTTAAAGTAGGCGTTCACTAGTGTTGCCAGATGTGGCTACTTATAGCCAATTGGGGTGCAAAAACATTTGATTTGGCGACATAAATTTGTTTTTGGCTACTGAAGTCGTCAACGGAGAAGCCTGCTCAAATCCGTTCAATATTCCCAATCAACTGATTGGTTTGACCTTCAAAATATTTACTAGCTGAACGCTTTTCATTGGTCCGATCATTCGCTGAACGCTTTTCATTGATCCGATCATTCGCTGAACGCAACCTATATTTGGCCCGTTTTGTTTGGCTACAGTTGGCTACATTTTATGGATATATTGGCGACCATGATCTATAAAAATCTGGCAACACTGGGAAGAAATGCATCAGTGTCGTTTAGTGCCAAGGATGGCCACATTACAGAGACCACGTTCATTAGGGGACGGAGACGTGTCGAGGAGTAGGTATAACAAAATTATACATACGGTTAGAGATCTTAAAGTAGGCGTGCACTAGGCGGATCGGGTCGGGGCGGATAGCATCGCAAGAATGCGCTTACTATAATTACAAATGGAAGTGCGTCCACTGCATACGGAGCGCGACGGGACGAGCCTTTAGGGAATGCACTTTGCGCCAACGGATCCACAAAATATAACGGACCTTATCTGGCAGTCTATGCACAAATCTAGAAAAATATAGACGGTGCCAGCGGCATATTGCCGACGACCACATGGCCACCCTAAAAGGTCCAGCTAAAACACAAACCTATAGGTTTGTGCGTTAAAACTTGCTTTTTATGCCAATTTACGTTAATTGTACTGTAGCGTGAAGCAAATCTTGTTTTCATGTTTAGCGCCATCTATTGATATGTGGTAAAACATTTTTTTTTAAATCTGGGATAGCCCCACGGATTTCTTAAAGTTTAATTTAAGACATCCGTGGATAGTCCCTTTGGTTTTATTTTGTTTAAAATTTTAATTGAAGTGGCAATTGTATCGATAACATTATTTATATTTTAAGGAATGCTAAATTTGAAAAATAGTTTTCGTCCATGTTTTACGTATAACTTTGAAGTCTCAGAAGATAAAATATATAGGAAAATTTGCTAAAGACGTTCTTAGATTTCAAAGTACCTATAGTGTATAAACTACTTGCGGAGAGATAGAAAGAAATATATTGACTTTTCAATTTAAATTTTGTCTTTCTATATACTTATCGCAGGCATTTTAAATACTATAGGTACTTTGATATCTAAGATTGTGTAGTAAATTTTCCTATAAATTTTATTTTCCGAGACTTCAAAGTTATGTATAAAACATCTGTGAATATTATTTTTAAAATTTAGCACGTTAAAAAATTTAAGTAATGCCGATACAATTGACAGATGTGATTTTATGTAATATATATTTCTAAAACGTCTCCAATATTTAATTAAATCATTTATAAAACAAATATTGTAAAACAGATTTATTTTTATTTAAGTAAATAAATTAATTTCTCAGTTATGTTAAATTATTTAATGTGTTATTGAAAGGTATTGAAATCTTTTTACTGATACTTACATAAGCAAAATGGTCAAAATAAATTTGCAATTTTGAAAACAGAATGATAATAAGTATTTTCAGGTTTGCGGACTGCAAGTTATTGAGAATAAAAAAAAGAATTTACGAACAAGACCCGTTACAATGCAACTTCCCGCTACAACTCTGTTGGTGTATTAGATATTGTAATTGGTTCTCATTGCATTCAGTCTTTTTTCTTGGATTTGTGTAAAACATATTTACTCAATATTGTGTGTCTACAGGGTGAACCTTAAATAAGTACAAATATTTTAACTGCAGGTGTAGTTCGTCATATAAATAAGGCTAGTGAAAGCCATTTTTAAATATTTCACATATTTACGGAGATATTAACTTATTTTTTAAATGCCCACATTTTGAGGACCGCTGACCAGATAGACCACTGACGTAACCTAATAAAATAAACCATATGATTTACTGAAGGCGAGGTCGCCATATCGTCTGTAAGATAAATAATTGTTTAACGTAAATTCAATTTTTGCGGTTGTTTCTAATTTAAAAACACTCGTTTTTAACAATAAGTAAAGTAAAATTATCATAAACTATTAAAATCAAGTCATCAAGTCATATCAATTAAAGTGTTTAGGAAGTTATTTTGTTCAATGATTCCAAAAATTATCCATAAATATAAAAGCTCACCTACTTACTGAAAAACCAACTATTGAAAACTATGAAAATTTATTTAACTCAAATCAATACGGTTTTAGAAATAAACTCTCTACAACTTTAGCCATAGATAAATTGGTGTCGGAGATAAACATGGGTTTTGAGCAAAAAGAATTTATATGTTCTCAGTTCCTAGACCTCACCAAAGCATTTGACTGTGTGTTACATTCTATCCTCACTGAAAAACTTTCTTTTACTGAATAATGCATTTTATAGCTCTGAGGAAGCAGGGACCCGGACCGTACCGTTTTTGGACAGAAAACCGGACCAGAACCGTAATTTTTTTGTGGACCGGAACCGAAACTGAACACATATGTCATGTTTTAGTTTATTCCAAGTGTCGCACCCGAACCGGAAAAAAAATTAAAACGGTTGTTTAGGTTAGTTTCAGTATTTCTTAAGCTTCCGTTGTTGTTGTGTGTCTATGGATTTATCTACTGACAAGTGCTTAGAGAATCTTTATTTTTTATAAATCTGTGGATTTGAAATGGTTGGTGGTGGTTGGTAAGTGGTAAAGACTAAAGGCCGTGTTCTAGCATACATTAAAAGATGCACCATGCCCTTCAATCAGAAAGGTAGGCATGGTTATATATGCCGCCAATTTTATCATTTTAAATCATCTCATATTGTTATCTGTCGTCATTTTTATATTTTCATCTGATTTGCACTTATTTATGATCATCTAGAATATTTCATTGCCATACTCGTGAGTAACTTATAACTTAATAAATTATTGTATTTAAGTTTGCTAGTAGAATTTTACATATGCATAATTAAATGGAAAAAAAATCAAAAGCGGTCAGAGGAATTTCACTATAATTGTAATTATATTACGTCACAAGGGAAAACCGATAAGAACCCTTTGGACCGAAAAAGCTGGTCAGAACCGGACCGAAATATCAACTAGTGGACGTAACCGAACCGAAATGGTACTTTTCTTATTGAACCGTAACCGGACCGGTACCGTTATTACATTTAGGTCCAGGTTCCTGTGAGGAAGTCCATATTATCGCTTTAACTTATGCTATTTTTAACATCCTGTTATATCTACTTCAATTTTAACTTGAGTTTTAACTATATGTGTTTTCGTGCTGTTATCACATTTTATAGATTTTTTATAGTTTTAACTATTTTTAGTGTTTAGTGTTCTTAGCGTTAGTCTATTTTACTGTAGTTTGTAATTTTTATTTTCTGTTTCTCCTTATTTGACCTGTGTAAATACATTATTGTATATTGACACCAATAAATAAATAAATAAATATTTAAACAGTTATCCACATTTCAGAAGTTAATACCATTGTACACTGTTAGAAAGATTATCACAAATTATACTCTTTAATTATTTTATGAAGAATAACAAATAAAAAATATATGATTTTCAAATAACACATTGAGTTAATTTTCGCCACATAACCTCAAACAGCGTGTCAGTGCTAACCATTTTGTACTTCGTAGTGGGTGAAACATATTTTAAAAATAAACACAAAATATGGAATAACAAAATAACTAGCTTGATGTATGCGTTCAATATCAAGAGAAGGCAAAGTAAAATATTTAAAAGTAGCGTAAATCGCATGCAAAAAAGAAACTAGTGCCGTAAGCACAGGTAACAGGTATTTGCCACGAGCAGTAGGTGAAATGTCCCATACCAGCCCCACTCTCTAGGATTGATAGTTGAGGTCGACAAAGAGGTTATGTTGATATCGGTACACAAGTATGATCCAGCACAAAGGAATAAGCTGTGTGCGTGTTACAAGTGGAAACAAATCATGTAATATTTGATAATTTCTGAAACCCAACTCAGTGGCGTAGCGTGGACTAGTCTAGGCGTGGGCGACGTCACATCAGAGGGCCCTTTCTTCCGTCATTGGATGCTGAATGAACTGAATATTGTGACTCATAAGAGCCACATGCAAGGTCACAGTGTGCATCAATTTTGGTTCAAATATTTTCGTACAATCGGGAGAAATTAAAAGAATTTAAATTTCACAAAAAATTTTTAAATGCTGTATCAGAAAACAAAAGGTAAATGGTAAATGTAACTTTTTTTATTATTTTTGGTCCTCTATCGCGTGATACTATGCATTATAGTTTTTTCAATGCTACCCTGTATATTTTCAAGAAAAGATGATGAAACTAATTAAAGTACTGAAGTCTGGATGATCTGAAAATTTCATAATTATGAGGCGTTTAAATACTAAAAATAAATATTTTTTGTAACCTCTCAGTACTGAAAAATATGTCGATAATAGACAAATTAATTGTAGTATGTGTGGTAAAGCCTCGGTAAAGTTTATTCTTAGTAAGGTCTTTTAGGGTGCTATTCCTACTATTTAGAGTTCATGGCGTTCGATTTAAAATGTTCCCCAAGGGGGCCTCGCGCGAGGCCCCTTTAAGTGCGAGGCCGTGAGCGAGGGGCTGCTTCACCCCCGCCTAGCTACGCCACTGACCCAACTAAACTAATGGTTTCTTTAAGTAATACACTGCTTGACGCATCTATTTTAAAATTTGTGGCACTAACGTATAAAACGTATTTAAATCGTCTTATTATTTTCATGGGCAGTGTTTTGTCTTGTGTATTCAATTAAGATTTTTCGTGATATAGTGTGATTAAACAAAATATGGCGCATTATTCAAAGAGTGAAAAGGTTGGCATGTTAAAAGCATATTTGTCAAGTAATGATAATCAGTGATACTGATAACAATAACGTATTGTGATAAACCAGTTGGAGTGTAGTAAAAATGGATAATGAACAAATTCTGGATAACTATGATTGTAAGTAGAGATTCTGGTTTATATTTTCAGTTTATAGATGAGGCATAGGAATGGCAAAGGGGAGGGGAGGAGATGGCCATTAATATTTTCATAAATAAGCATATTTCAATCATTCTTTGACATGTCTAAAAATTTTAGTTAACTTTGTTGGAGCCTATTCAGACGTTAGTATAACACTGGCAACGTTGTGGAATTCATATCCACCATGACTTCCGGATCAGCGGTCCTCAACAATTTCAAATTTGACTTTTTTGTTCCTGATTTTTTTGTAAAAAAATTCTTAATTATGTGTTCTACACAGTGAACTGCATTGCTCGATAAAATATTTGTACTTATTTAAGGTTCACCCTGTATATTTGAGTTAGTTTTTAAGTGTCGTATACAATCTTTCTGGCAAAAAAAACCGTTTTGCACCAAAATTACAAATACCAGCACAAAATTGAAATTGATAATTCATAAGTTTCTTTAAACAAGTAATTCACTAATAACTGACAATACAGATTAAATTAAAATTACATTAATACTAATTATATTTTTAAGTTAAGTGTGTGGACCAAACAAGAGTAATTTTTTAAAATTATTCATCAATGAATAACAACAAATGATGAGCATGTTAAGTTAATTTTTCTATAAATTCAAAAGCCTTAGATAAAGATTTTTTTGTCATTTTAGTATATTAAATTATAATGAACTGAATTCCTTTGATTCAAAAAAAAACTTTACATTTACAAATAATTGTTTAAAATATAAGTTGATTTTATTTTTAGATGCAATAAAATGCATTTGTATATTATACTTATTTAAAATTTTTACTAATCACATAGTTCTTACTATTGCTATCAATCGACCTTATAAGCTTCGGTTCAACATCTCTCTTTTCTAAGCTTCCTCATATTTTTCCTATCGGTACTATGTTCAAAAGCTTATTCAGTGTACATTAATGCCAAAAATGTATAGTTTTCTTTCTTGGTTTATTAAATTCTTCTACTATTTGTTTAACGGTAATTATATGATCCTACGTACTCCTACCCTTCCAAAAACAACCTTGAGACGATTATAGATGCTGAACCATTTATAACAAAATAATTGTATTGGTTATTAAGAAACTCAAAATTTGTTAACAAATTATCATTTACTAAATTTATGTTTTTAATAAAATCATTTAGCGTAAAAAAATGTTTTAGTGACCGTAGAACAATATTAATAATCTGCATTGTAAGTCTTACAAAGTTAATTACTTCTACTCATCTTTCAATGTTAGATGAAAGAATTTTATGAATAGAATATGTATAAATCTGGACAATATTATATAAGGCATGTTGTATGGACTTCAATTTATGAATATATTCAATACATCCCTGCAGTTAGTATATTCTTTGAAGGAAGTGTTGCTGGTTTCAATAATTTATTATTAGCAATGTCAGATTGTGAGAAATGCTTATGACATAAGCGATAGTTTGCATCACAAACCTAGAAAAAATATAGACTGTGCCAGTGTCATATTGACGGCGACCGCTATTACATGGCTGTCTTAGAAGGTCCAGAATCACTAAAACTTGCTTTTTACGCCGATTTACATTGGTTGTATTGTAGCGTGAAGCCCATTTGTTTACTGTGATTTGTTACATTCTTTAATGACATTTAAAATGACAGCAAGTTAGTTAATTTCATATTGCAATGCAGCCATCATATTTGCACAACCGCCAACATAAAGCAAATAAAATATCCATTTTCTGGACCGTAAGACCCTAGGCAACGCGGGACCTGTCACGTGACCTATGTCATGAACCGACTCAGTCTATATTTTTTCTAGGTTTGTGGTTTGCATACTCATTTAGGGTCCATGTTTCAATTCCAATTTAAAGTCATAAAAAGACCCAAGTAGTATTATATCGATTTTTATCCTTATCAAGATTAGGATATCGATGATGAAGTGGTGAGTTCTTATCCTTTCAAATAAGAACAGCACAAATAACCTAGTTAAAATTATTTATTAATATACATTAAAAATGGTGATTTTTAGTATATTTACTTTTAAATAAAAAACAGATAAGGATAACATATCTATCGAAGAAAACACTAAAATCGCACAAATAACTTAAAAAATACTCGGTAATACGTATAACTTTCGTACAAGAAAATCAGACGGAACACAAAACATTTCTAATTGAGAACAATAATAAAAAAGGACAAACAGTTATCAGCACTCCCTGGTGATATGTGGTAAAACTAAAACGCGTTAACAAATTTTACAATATTATGATCGCTATATGCTATAGATCTAGCATCTAGCTAGTTACCACAGTCTATTATACAGCCCGGCGTCTTCATGTCGGCTCCTTTGATGTCGAGGTCCCAGATTTCGTGTTTTTAGACAACCAAAAGACGACTGCGCATTTAGCCGCGCACATTCGCGCGCTCAAGGGACACTGTGATTTGTCAAGAAATGGAATTTCTCCCACTTCGTCGTGTACATACATATGAATTTCATTGGTGTTCACTGCGCATTTAGCCGCGATTTAGCCACACTCTCTGGAACCTTCATTCGACGAACTGTATAATATAAACTGTGGCTATACCACAAACCACAAAACATATGGCTATACTGTGATGGTTGCCGGCAGTGTTGCCACCCCTATTACAATTGTACTAAATCTATTACAATTTGATAATTTTTATTACTCTATTACCCAGGCCATAATATCTATTACAATTTTACAATTTGAATGTCATCGTAATTATTGAAATCAAATTTTACCGCCACAATGCCGACAGTTACGGATTTGTATTCTGTTGTTCTCCGTTGACAAATAAATTATCTATGATCTGTCTGTTCTATGGTCTTGGCCGACACGACACTGAGTGCGTTCAGGGAACTCGAGCGCTTTACTGAAGCGGTGTACTGAATAGTGCCATAATTTTCATGCAGCGCTTTATAAAGCTATGAAGCGTATAATTTATCAGCTTGACTGCTTTATTATTTGTAAGGCACACTAAAAATTGGTATGTTTGGGTAAACTAACCTAAAATTTGTATTTACTGTATTTACTGACTGGTTTATTAGCGCGTTACTTTTTCTAAGAAATACCTAAGTATAAGTCGGAGAGAAAATAATATTGTCTCTCTGGTATGTCATTCGAAGTATAGCCGAAATTTAGCATTAAGTAAATAATGGAGGAGGATACTATTGGGAGAGAAAATCATTACGGTTACAGTAAGAAGAAAGACAAAAAATATTAAATGGTAACGTTTAAGTCATTTTTCATCTAATACAAGTCAACGTTAATATTAATTTTGGCGCTAAATTATTCATCCCTTTTTGTAATGATTTTCAAATATAACAAAAATATATCATATCTAGAGACCTATTTAAAATAACTACAATTATGTTATTATATTTTTAACTCTATAGATAATATTGTTTGTATACATCTAATAATTTATATAAAAACCTGAAAAACAAATAATTTTAAATTTAGCATCTGCCTCTACCAATAATTAAAACAGAAACAGCGCTTCGCCTCTGTAGCGCCTTAAAGCTTAATTCCCTGAACGCAGTCACTCTATTGTATGTTGTGTGGTTGACACTCTTTTATTTATGTGTTATAACAGTGGACACAAACACAAATTTTTTTGAAAAATTTTGATAAATTTCCAAAACAATATCTGTGATTACATATTTTATTTTGCACTTTTCATATCTTCATGCCTTTTTTTAACGAAAATTAATGTGCCTTCTTTAAACTAATCTACAGATACATGCTAACCATTTTCAAATTTGACTGTAAAAACGGGACGGTAGTTCACATAATAATTTTATTTTTTTTATTGTCGTTTATCGTCTGTTTCTAAATCTATTACTATTAGTGCCAAATCTATTACAATTTTTATGAAGATCTATTACCGAAAAAATTTTCAGGGTGGCAACACTGGTTGCCGGTGGTGTTGTGGTTTTGGGACTCTGGTGACTCTGGGATGTGAAAGATGTGATATAACCTTAAATTTGGTAGAGGTTTATAAACATTCAATTTTTATATCGGAAAATATTCAGAAAATACGACGTTATATGATTTTGGATTCTTATCAAATATCTAATAAATACCTCTTGTATCCAAATGGCAATATATACAAGGTGTTTCAGTTTACAAAGTTTCAAATTCTTCAGCACTAGAACATCACAAATACTACATTTGTTAAATATAAAAGATACAAGGTACAATAATGAAAGTAATTATTAGTGTTAAAGAAATAATAAAAGGTTAAAGCATTCTTAGAGACCTCTACGTTTTATTTAAAAAGTAATCTTCATGTTCTGTTGATACAAAAACCCTCCAAGCAAGATTTCATGAGGAAAGCTTTACAAATGTTCTAAATCGCTTTAGTCCAAGAAGTTCACTCAACAAAGCCATCCTTGAGATGGACCTATTTGTTTCCAGACATCCTGTATTAGTGATTCTTAAAAAAAAAAACTGAAATGTGGCTTTTAATATTCCAAACCAGACATTTTTAAAAACTAGTTGAATACTCGTAACTCAAAAACAACAGTTTAGATATTAAATATGAATATGATCTGATAATATAATATTATACAAGGTGCTTACTAAATAGTAAAATCTTTATAAGTATATTTCTTAGATCTGGAAAGGTCACAAAAATATCTGGTATTTTTAAAAAAAATCTTTGGTAGTTTGATGTAAGGTATAATATGTATAATATATAAAGCATTTGCTATTAACAGTGTCTATTCAATTTTCGGATAAAATCTTTGTTATATGCATAACATCTTATTTGTTTACATCTGTAAATAAATAGGTAGGTATCTATTTGTTATATTTTCAGTTCCATGTCTGACAAATTCATCTCTTTATACAACTTTTTCTATGTATGTCAGGTTGTGATTGAAAAAAATATTGACTATTAAGTTCAAGTGGGTACCCTATTTAATATTTCACTAATAATTATTTAAATGAAGGTAGTAAGAAATATATTTTTTAAAATATAAAGTAAATTGGCTACAATGTAGAAAGGTTGTGTGTGGGAATGTTGGATAAAAAAAAATAACAATTTGAAATACTTTTCTTATAAAATTATTGTGGCTACCTGTATCGTGAAGGAATATTGTTCAGAAAATCAGTAGCAGAATAAAATAATTTATTTTCTAATGTCTTTCAAGTATTTTTTCTTTTTAGTCCAATGTAGGTAAATTGTTTGTAGTTTAATATTATTTAGTCTTTTTACCGTACATCATATTTTTAGGGTGTCACATGCTGTTTACAGGAGATATAAAAGTAATATGTGCTTCTGCCAATACATACCGCTGAACAAATACCATACTAGTTACAGCTTATATAAACGAAGAAAAACGGCTGAAGAAAGGGTAGGTTTGGTAGTTTTATATGTTAGCCAATATTTAAAATGAATACATTTTCCAGAAATCTTCAAGGCTAATAGAATATTCTCCAAAAGCGAAATCTGAGATAGTAGATGTATGGAGAGGTATAACACCATCAGAATTATCTGAAGTATTAAATCAAGACTTGAATTATGTATATGAAATATTTTTAAATCAAGTTAACCACCCGCATGTACCGATTGACGATATTAAGGTTCTTCAGTTAGCAATACTTAGAAGTGGCCATCGTATGCGAATTGTTGGTAATATTATACCATATAACAGAATTTTATATAATAAGTATATGATTTATTATTCATCATTAAAGCAAATCCTAAAGATATCACGGAAGATGTTATAAAGAAGGATGCCTACCCTAGACCTCCTCCAAAGAAAGAAGATTTAAAACCTCGGCCACCTGTTGTTGCTGTTATGGGCCATGTAGATCATGGTAAAACTACATTACTTGACTCTTTGCGACAGTCCAATGTTGTTGATCAAGAATTTGGAGGAATAACTCAGCACATTGGTGCCTTTTCTGTTACATTAAAATCTGGTGCAAAGATAACATTCCTAGATACTCCAGGACATGCTGCTTTTACAGCCATGCGGGAAAGAGGTGCTAATGTTACAGATATAGTAATTTTAGTGGTAGCAGCAGATGACGGTGTTATGGAGCAAACAGTGGAGTCGGTTAGAATGGCTCGACAAGCTCAAGGTAATAAGACATCACAAACCTTGTAAAATTATATTTTTCATGGCATTATTATATTTATCATATCATAGTGTTTGTCAAGATATGACATAAAACACAGTTACATATTTATCTGATGTTTTGATTGTGATTTTCTGATTACATTTCAGTAAATTTCATTGCTCATTTTTTAAAATACACCCACCGTGCTTCAGAGTTTATAGTCATGATCACGAAATTCTGGGTGAAAGAAAACAACTCTGGTGACTAGTTGTGATAATATGATTTTAACGTGCTGATCTTGAGATCAGCAAATTATACCATTGGTGTGTATCCATTTACCATGAAACAAAAAATCAAATAAAAAAGGCTAAGAATATAATAAAACGGTAACACATTGTATCTTAAAAATGAGTTTTTAGGATTTATATTCATATGACTTTTCTGATCTTTAGTCAGAATGATCTGTACAATCTTATCAGTGGAATACTGCTAAACACAAATATATATTTAAAGAAAAACGGAAACATAAATTTAGTTTTTAAATAGCACATTTTTTGGATTATTTAGAAGCTAGAAAACATATACTTAGAGAAAATATCTTTTATTCTCAATAATAATTTAATAAATGTATAAAAAATGTAAATTTAAGCTTTCTGTAGTTACACAATTTTGCGTCAGGGGAAACACACACACGTATTGTGTTGGAGAATTTGTTTTTACAAAAATCACAGAATGACCGTAGAAAGTCAGAGATTCATCCTTAAAGCATGCATGTTATTTTTTGGAAAAGTTCAAACAACTAGAATACCTACTAATTATATACTATCACTATGACAAATAAATAACTTTTGTTTACGACTATATTATAATGTAAGTATAGATTTCTTCAAGTATAATAATGTACATAATACTTTATATGTATAATAATTATTCATTTGTGGTTAATGATTATTCACACTTCTGTCAACCAATTTAAATTCTTCAATGTGACAATATCGGGAATGAACTAACAAAACAAAAATTTTCCATCAGGGTTAGCAATTGAACCTAAACCCCCTGTGTGAAAGCCAAACACTATACCCATTATAACAGTTACGGCAATATTAACATTTTTCCAAATGATGGTAGAAGTTTACTAATTAAAGTTATATTTGCTTTTTTTTAATTTATCAAGTATATTTGCTGTTTTAAATTTATCAAGTGAATGATGAATGTCAAACTTGAATGTGAGGTGTTTTGACAGTTTTGAATTGTATGATGTTATCATTTCATGTTATAAATGTCAAAATATTGTATAATTTTTTTCAGTAAAAAGTTTAACACGTTCAAAACGGTTCGTACTGCGAGAGTCACGAATGATCTATTAGACTAGGACGCAGGCCGGAAGTGTAATAAATTATGCAATTAAATATATTTCTGATTTTATTTTTCATCGTATAGTAATCCCAATGGTAGTTTTTGAGAATATATCACTTAATAATCTTAGTGGTATGGTGCACATGGTTCGTACCACCAAGGTCCCGAACCGGTTATTTTAATAATCTATGCCTTAGAGACGGTTCGTACCGCGGACTGTAAGATATTATTACCGCTAACAGACGTGTAAAAAATGTTTTTTTGTTACCATTTGTATATATATTTTTAAGAATATTAATTGTAAGTGGAAAACTGCTGAAAAATATGAGTCAACAGTCGATAAAAATACTTAAACTAGCTAAAAATTCTGACCAAAATTTATCTCATAAAACATAAATAGAACCAAATCCTGCTTAGAATAAAAATTTGGTGGTAGTTTATCAGTGTATGAAATCTTTTCAAGGGAAATAGCACTAAAAGCACGAAAATTTGGAAAAACATTTTGAAATATAGGGAGTCCCCGGCGTCACGAATCTGATATTTTAGAAATATCTTATTCGGGACCTTGGGGTCCTAAAACTTTTACCAATTCTTTGTCGTCTTGAACGTGTTAAAATATTGTTAATAGTCGTGAACCAAGTATAGTATTCTACTTGTATACAGGGTGTAACTTTGAAGGGGGGTCCAGTTTCAAGGGAGGGGGTACCCGTGACCTTTACAAACACATATCATAAGTTTGTTTTCTTAAATTCTGTCACAAAAAGTGAT
The DNA here is from genome assembly GCA_037114965.1 of Monochamus alternatus. Classification (NCBI taxonomy): domain Eukaryota; kingdom Metazoa; phylum Arthropoda; class Insecta; order Coleoptera; family Cerambycidae; genus Monochamus; species Monochamus alternatus. The sequence goes on along the minus strand of CM073427.1, from coordinate 54,488,598 downwards.
TTTTTTTATTGCCTTTTTTCGAAATTTTCATAGTACGCCACTAGGCAGAAAAGCACTTAGCAAATCTAGTTGCAGCGTCACCAGCATTGTTGCCATATTTAATTATTGAAGTGGAAAATGGAAAAAGAAGTTCTATTAGAAAACAAAAGGCCCACGCCACTCATGAGGCACTGCCTTTTGACACATACAAAAAATAAAAAATGTATCTTTCACGGATAACACACTATAAAACAGAAACAAGTAAACTAACAGAAAACTCAATGATAAATAAATACATACTTAATCCTTTTTACTTACTACGGCATTTAAAATATTTGGTTCAAGATTATTACTTTCCGAGTTTGTTTTTACTCAACATTAGAGTATTGGCGTTCATAAATCCCATAATCTCTTAAATGTTGAACTAATTAAATACAGACATTTTCTTATACGGTACGTGTCTATCGCGGTAATCCATTTGATATCGTTTTCTTGCAGCCGCCGTCTAATTTTGATAAAAAACGAAGCTTTAGACATATTAGCTCTTTCTTAATTTGTATACCTATTTTTTTCATAATACCACACACACTTGGTGATGAAAACTGACCTTTATAAGGTTATTATACACTTATACAGAATAACACATTCCACAAAATACCACTTTAAATTATTATGAAATTAAACTTGGAAAAATACAACCCTACATTAAACAAATTCTAATTCGATTTCAGTAAAGAATCACGCAGATAACTTGCTTTCGCTCATATCTGTATATTTTTTATATAAAACAACCTAGTCTGGTTTCATGTATTGTGTGCAGTATTTATGCGATATTTTTATTTTATAAACTAGGTCAATGTCACGGTTATTGAAGGGACATTGATAGAACCCTTAAAAATAGTATCAAATCCTTAGTACTGAAACTGTTTTTTTAAAGCTATCAGATTAATAATTTCCTTATTTTACGTATTTTATGTATTTCCTTTATAATTACGTACATTTTATAAAACAGCAACAATTATTTGAAAACATTCAGTTTTACTATTAGTAGATAACATATTAAAATCTACCTACCAATACTATTATTTAATAATAATTATTATTTCATAGATCAGTAAAAAATTGTATTTTATACGTACTTTTACATTACATACATTTTTACAACACTCAAAATGGTTTTAGGATCCATACTTCATCAGGATTGACAGAAATGTATAATGACTGATGAGTTGCAATGTTATAAAAAAGCATATTTAAAACATTATTCATTGCAGTTTTTTCTTTTTTGTACTTCCGTCACTTAACATCTAGAGGTCGGAACTTGTCGTATCATTGGCGGTTTATTAGGATCAGACTGAGGTGTATACATGCAAAAATATGTTAAACATAGGTATTTACATTGAATTGGTGTTATGTTATTTCTAGTGACTCACATCGCCGAAATCTCATCACAATAAATTGGAAGCTGTAGTTTTGCATATCCAGACTATTCTGCATCCACATTACCTCATTAAAAAAAATCCTCACATTACCTCACTAAAAAAAATCCTCATTTTCACATTTCATGGCCCAACAATTATGTCAAACTATGTCACTATTTTTGTTATAGCTTCTGCATTTGCGTGTTCTAGTACTTTTGATGCTATCATATGAGATCTTGTGGCAAAATTTTCTTCCAATGCACCTGTTATAACGTGTTATTTTCCATCCACCAGCTGTAGTTGTTTTGTCAACACTTAACCATAAATACTTGTCTTTTCAATCGTAGCGAATACTGGCTTTTATGATTGATTTTCGTTTGCAGTCAAGTGAAATATTACGTAGAGTACATATTGTAATTCAGTACCATTAATTACTAACTCTGGCAAATTGTGAATCCATTTTTCTGTGGTTATTCTGCACGGTATCCGTTGTGACATTGTGTACAGTTAACTTGTACTCGTGAACGTAATGTAAATAAACGTCTAGACTGGTAACAACTAACTGGCAACACTGTAGATATGATTCTGCAGTGAAACTCGGACGCTGTACTGGGGTGGCGTGTATAGCAATTTGGGTGCAGTTTAAAAAATCAATTATAACTCGGCTATTTATTTGATTTAAAAAAAAACTAATTTCAGATTAGCAATTTAATTATTTTTGAAAATTGTGGGCATTTTTGATCAATCCAAAGGTAACAAAGAGTCAAAGTTTTCCTTATGAAATTAGAACATTTCTTGCCTATTTTAGTCACATACAATATAATATCATTGGCACTAATTGGAAATATACAGGGGTGAACTGATGCCTTGAGGCACCTGTTATATTGTGTAACTGAAAATATTGAGTAGTTAATGCTAGAAAAGAATATTATTTGACCACCTGTAAATAATTGTTTTCTATTTTGAAACATTGTTTTAGTTCCAATTTTGGTTGCAATCAATAAGATAGACTCACCGAAAGCAGATGTTGAAAAAGCAGAAAAAATGTTACTAGAAATAGGTTTACAAGTTGAAAAATTTGGTGGCGATATTCAAGCAGTGCCCATATCTGCATTAAAGAAACAAAATCTGGATCAGTTGACTGAAGCATTAATATTACAAGCAGAACTATTAGAAATTGGAGGTGACCCTACAGGATTAGTAGAAGCAACTGTTATTGAAAGTAAAATTCATCCACACAGAGGAAAACTTTGTACTGTTGTAGTACAGAGAGGTATGTCTTAATATTTCTATATTCGAGGATAATTCACAAATTAAGCTTCCCCATTTTCCTATTTTAGCTCCTAGCTCTGGGCCTAAAAGGCCTGTAAACAGCTTTATATATATTTTCTTATTCTGAATGAGAGCGGTCGAGAGGCAAGCATCCATGAGTTTGTGTGTGTGTGTGTGTGTGCCTTTAGGTGGGTGTAGAGGCAATGCTGTATGAGTGTTTTATGACGGTCGGGGCTCTTCCTGATCAATACACTACGAATAACTATGAGGTACCTATTATTGTTACCGCCGAGTGTCATCACTCTTTTCTATGGCAAAACATTATTCTGCAGCTGATATTTATCTAGAGCTTCTCTCTGTTTCAAATGGTTTGTCAGTGGCAAGAAATATTTATTGGAGGGTATCAAAACCTTCATGATGAACAACCAAGTGGGAGAGCTTCAACATCACCTTATTCTCCTGATCTTGCACCAAGTGATTATCACTTTCCTAAAACTGAAGCCACACTTAGCGGGTATACATTTGACAATGAGGAAGTGCTTAAAACAGAGCCGAACAGCTGGCTTTTCCAAATGGTGGGACTGAGGGTGGGACATTGATATGGAGAGGATTTGGAAAAACTAACTCATCGGTATCAAAAGTATTTTACTTTATTTTACTTTCGATTATGTTGCTAAAATAATCACATATATTATAAAATGTAAATAAGTATATGCTTTTAGGATTTTTAAAAGCTGTTTTATTCCATTTATCCCGATAGGGGAAACTTACTTTGTGAAGGACTCTAGTACATATGTCTTAGACAGCTTATTCTCATATATATATATATATATGAGAATATATTTTAAATACATTAACATCAATATTTTTCTTTTATTAAAAAGTATATTTGATCTGCACTTTTTACCAATTTTGTTGTCAATGCTTCTCTAAACACTATTCATCATTAGTCTTTTCTAGAATTACTTATTGGTGTTTGATTCAGTTACAGTAGTGTCAGTTAGTTTGATTTTTTTATTAACTTCAAATATTAAGGCTGGCCAATAGAGTTTTATCACTTTTTAAAAATGGTATATATTGGTTCTAGGACTTAGTTATAACGCTATATATATATTTTGTAATTATTTATTTATTTTTTTTTTTGGAAAGCAATTTCGTAAAATTTGATGCAAAAACATATTTGGGTGGTGTATTTTGAGTTGCATAATTCGATGACGTAGCAAAGTCGTCATTATAAGATAAATGTCAGATGCACGTGCGAGTGTTAAGATGGCTGCAACAAATAAATTTTTATAAGTGGTGTTTTGTACCATCTTGTCCAAATACTAATTGTAATGTGTATGACTTCACTTACACAGTGCAAATAAAAGACAACCACACTTATCGGCTCAACAACATGTAGTGAACATGAATGATATGACAGAATGATTGTCAAGTCAAATTCCAAATTCCCGCAACCAACATAACTGAGCCCTTTCTAGAACTACTTTCCCACATCATAGCCAATGAAAACGCGTTTCGAATCAGCTTTAAATTTTTAAATTTTAGACCATTTTAAAAGACATATAATTTAGTAGAACATTATATACAATACTAATTAATGTGATATCTTTGTTTTATATACTATTTACTTTATAAAAATTCTTATTTGAACCAAATTCTGAATTATGGAAACAACCCTATAATGTCTAATAAACAACCCAGTAGTAATTTTACTATATGTATTTTATATAATTATTGATTCCAATGTCTGTCAATTCATTTATTTAATATATATCGATATGTGATATAAGTGAACATGCATGACTTCATATGATATACAGGGTTATTCAGTCATAACGTCATTAATTCTAAGAGAATATAGCGAAAAATGAGTAAAATACGAATACGCGATTTAAAAAAAAATTGAAATGCATATTTTTGCAGGAAAAACATTTTCAAATCATTATTTAAATCTCCTTTTCAGACTGTCACTGACCTCTGTTGAAATTACAAAACTCCAATGGATCAAAATAAACCATTCACATTTCATTAAATAAATAGTGAAATAAAATTATTAAGAGAGGCTGACACGTGTTCTGTATTTAAGGGGCACCGCTAGATGCAAGTACATCTTCTACCTTTGCCTGCCTCGTATTTCATCGCCTGATACTAATTGAATGTAACTGTCTCCTTTAGCAGGTTTTAACTTAAAATGCACTTTCTTAGTTCCAAATTTACAGTTATTATCAATTATTTTAAGAAACAAAGTGTGTATAAATTCGTAAAATAATTTGCTTTTTGGATGTCCATTTATTTTGTTTCCTTTAAGTTTTAAACCTTAGTTTACTCGTGTCAAAAAATATGATTTAAGGCATACAAGAAACTATAATTTTTTCTAAGAAAACTAACGCATCACAATCGGATCATTATTACTGGAGTTATTTTGAAACTAGTTTTAAAATACCTAAAGAGCTCTTAAATACAGACAATAATAAAAAAAACCCTAGTGCTGTCAGCAAACAATAGTCCTAGACATACCTATTCAGTGATCAACAATCCCGCAATCCGAGTCTTGACCGAGTATTTAGGTCAATAACCTGGTTTTTAACCATTAACCATTAAGTGCGCTGCAGAACCGCTAAATAATAACAGAAACACACAGTAATGAGCGCCGACATCAGATAGGCTGTAATCAACACACTCAGTTCAAATACCCGTTTAACACGTTACTGGCGGAATAAGTCGAACATTGTTTGGGTCCTATGCAGGCGTGCCCGCTGTCGACTGTATACTTCTCTCTCTCCCCCTTATCCACAATCCACATCCATCAGTTACATTTTCACGATTTCCCGTGGTGGAGGTTTGTTGAATTTCATGTTTGTGTGACCACTGTAGTTTATAATTATTAATAAAATTTGCTATTTGCCTAAATAAAAATGCAATTCAAGTTGGGTAAAGTGAAGTAGAAGACCACACTTATCCTCTGCTGAAGAGAGCCGTGGAAAAATTTATAAAATACTTTTTAATAGACATGTGCATCTGTGTTTTCCATATGCATCTGTGTTATTCGGTACTTACTGATCGTGTGTAATGGATTTGATTTTGATTCGTATTCATAATTAAATGCGATTTGGATTATTTGGTAATATCAACGTACGAGCTCGACGTGATTCTTCTTTCAAGAACATAACGAAAGGTGACACAAAATAGGTATGTTTTATCCAAAATTATTTACTATATAAAATTTTGTGAAACTTTTGAAATTGCATTATGAGGACATTGACGATTGAATTTTACATCAGAACTCGACAAAACGCTTAATGGATATCTTGCTACTCGACCTCTATTAGCTTCAACACTCCTACTAGAAAATTTGTAGCGTACCAGGAGCGTTGTGTTACTGATTGTTATAGGGTTATTTGTTTATCTTTTGAAAGGTCAAGTAAGTTTTTTTTTTCAATTTTATGTCAATTAGGCCTTCCGAATACGTGGTTAAAATTAATGACATTATGACTGAATGACCCTGTATACATAATAAAGTAAAAAATACTATTTTGTCTTATCTCTACTTAATCCTATGGGAAGATTTTAGCAATATCTGAGATGGAAAACTATTTTCAGAGAAAAATAGGTTTTGTTGTAAAACAGAAGCTAAAATGTTATTAATATAGAATTTTTAAGGAACTCTGAAGAAGGGAGATATCTTAGTTGCTGGCACAGCTATGGGTAAAGTGAGAGCACTAAAAGATGAAGAAGGCAAGCCTTTACAGAAGGTTGGTCCTGGTTGCCCTGCAGAGATCGAAGGATGGAAAGAATTGCCTCCTGCAGGAGCACAAGTGTTACAAGTAGAATCAGAAAGAAGAGCTAGAGAAGTATTAAAAATTAGAGAAGAAATCAAAGAAACAGAGAAACTGGAAGAAGATGCTAAGGAAATAGAAAAGAAAATAGAACAACACAATCGAGAATATAAAGAAAAATTAGAAATGAAGAGGAGGCTAGGTAGATATAAAGTGAAAAGAGAAGGACCCCGTCAACCTGAAATTCCCAAAGGTAAATAATTTTTTATTAGCGATATACTTGATAATAAATGTATTCATATTTTACAATTTTTGTATGCTTAGTTTAACATTAATTATTAATAACAGTTTTTCCATAATTTTTACATTTACATTATACAGAGCGACCAGAAACAAAAGGTTCAACAATTGGCTCCTTGAAAGAAAATAAACTAATTTAGATCAAGTTGTCTTGGCATAATTTTGTTTGTACTATACTTTTTATCTAAATTGATTAATATTCACCCAAGGGCCATTTTTGTATGTTCCATTTGTTAGGTACATCCCATATACTAGGGAGTTAATTTTAGTGCCGCATTTTTGTGCATTATATTAAGTCATATCATTATTTAAAAATGATTCATTACTATTCTCACAAAGAGAATTTTCCTGATAATAAGGTCATTTGCAGAAAAAGCTTTATACAGATTTGGAAAGTGAGGATCTTGATGGTGAATTATGTTTTGCCGCTTGCGTGTATTTGTGTCATGCTACACGCATACTTCCACCACAGCGTGCTTCTACTGTTCGCATCAGGCAGCATGAGATGGCTTAATTAATCAAAAAACACCTCTTGACACAGCTTAATTTTTAATTACTTTTGTAATGCCATTTTTATTTCATTAAAAAGCATTATATTCTGCTATTTTATCATAATATTACATTGTAAGGGTACTTACTTAAAAGTTATTAACCACGTAACCTTTCTAATTTATTTTATTGTTAGGCCGGGCGAACGTTAAGGCGCAGTTGACGTGACACAGGGTGACTCACGGGTCGTAAAATCTGTTGTTTCCAGAAAATGTAGGTACCCTTACGGAATAGAGTTAAGAATCACTGCAATACAGTGTGAATACAGCACACACACCGCATATCCATAGACTGTCATACCCGTTTATGTATTCATTGCTAGTTATTAAGAGAGCAGTCTACAATAAAGGACATTTCAAATACCCAAATATTGTAGATACCTACCTCTATCTATTCAATTTTGCCCTCGATTTTGCCTTTATTTCTCGTTAGGTCTTTGTTTTGGTAGATTTCAAAGAGTAATTTTAATAATTTTATTATTTCTTTTTGTGTCTATTAAAAAGCATGAGATTTTGTAATCAAAATATGAGAGCATGAGATTTCCTCGGAATGCATGAGATCTCATGCAAAAGCATGAGACCTGGCAACACTGGCAACACTGGCATCAGGTGACCGGACAGTTAGATTTGCAATGGCGAATTGGCGTTAGCGATAGGGAACCGATTACCGCAGTAGTGGGGAATGCTAGACCAGTGCACGTCGCCGCACCTCTTATACTTCGTACCTTCTCTGGGATGAAGCGGCAATTTCTACTTTCTCTGTAAAGATCCGCAATTTCCGATTCTGTATATGTATAAACATATGTACTGATGTTTTATTTTCATTTGTTTTTTTTTCAAATTTTTATCAGGCATATATATGTTTTGTCTGAAAAGACCAATGGCATACATATTTTTTCAAAATGTTATGGTACCATCAAGTTTTAATTTTGACTACTACAAATTTGAAAAAGCCCATTTTTATATATTGAAATATATTCATCATCCTTAATCCTGTATGACACGATAAAAAAAAAATGGTTCAAATTTTTAATCTAAAATTGATTCCAAATATCTATGATCGTGTAATATATTACATAGCAGATAATGAATAATTATGAGTGAAAATGTGACTACTTCTATATTATTCCAATATTCTTGTTTGGGAATATGCACATGCAGCAAATACAGTTGATAGTAATAAATCATGAAATACCTTAACCTATTATTTACTGTATTACACGATCATAGATATTTGGGATTAATTTTACATTCAAAATTTGAACCTTTTTTGGATCGTGTCATACAGACATTAGAAACGTATGTTGTAATGTTTATATATTTTTGTTTCTTCAAATAGTCTGAAAAAACAATCCTTTAAATATTTTAAACTTGCAGACAATCTATGTTGAAATTTTTTATTTGTAGATGATAACAGAAGTTGTACAATAAACTTAATTGTAAAAGCGGATGTAGATGGAACTTTGGAAGCTTTGTTGGATACTTTAGATACATACGAGTCTACAGAATGTAAAATGGATTTAGTTCATTATGGAGTTGGTTCAGTTATAACAACTGATGTAGAACTAGCAGAAACTTTTAATGCCATCATTTATGCTTTTAATGTAGATGTACCCCCAAATTTAAAAAAGAGTATTGAGGAGTCAAATGTCGTTATTAAACATTTTAATGTTATATATAAATTGATAGATGATATAAAAGAGGAAATTAACAGTAGGCTACCAGTGAAAGAAACTGAAGAGATTTTAGGTGAAGCTACTGTACTACAACAATTCGAAATAACGCAGGGTAGAAAAAAAATTTCTGTGGCTGGGTGTAGATGTGTTAAAGGCTTTTTAAAAAGGACAGCAATGTATAAAGTTATTAGAAATGAAGAAGTAATACATACAGGTACATTGATCTCATTTTAATATTTTTACAAATTCACAAGAGCAGGTTAAGTATTATTATTATTATTAGTTATTAGTATTATAATAATTATTAGAGCCAGACAGTGGAAATATAATGGATTACCTAATAACTAAAATTCTAAAAAGAGTGCATTGTCATTGAAAATATATATGGTGTCGGAAGTCCAGAAACTTCTACCATATATCAAGGGTAAGTTGCCCCATAAAGTATGTTACAAACTGTGAATGGAGATAGTTCATAAAAAATATTTTTTGCTTTTAAAATGTGCAACTACAATAGTTACTGCCCTAATATCTGCGGAAAATGGTACTTTTCCAGTTTTATTACTCTCAGTTACAGTTCTTTAAATATTTTGATGAAAATATAATGAATTATTCATTTGTTCATATGACGTAAGTTGTCTGAATTCTTGCCGCGAGTATACCGTTTGTTTGATTTTTTGAGAGATCAGAAATCGCAATGTCACTGTTAACCTTTAATATCATGATTATATTCTTTTTAATTAAAGGTATTACGAGTGACAAAAGGTTTAAATAAATTTTTTCGTCCATCAGAAAGCCATGCTAGTCACGGAGATATATTTTTACCTCACTCAATAAGTTAATGTGCATGTGTGTTTGTTTTGCATTTTTCTTTTCACAAGAATGTAAGTAGCTGTAGCAAGAGCGTCGTCGTCCGTACTCGGCATATCGAAGCACAAACTGGTGGTTGTGCGGACATGCTATGTGGTGGCGAAGGGCAATTCTGCATGCTTGCACAAATTGATTGATCACACATGCAGTGATGTGTGTAGCCGCTATTAGTAACATGCAACAAGTATAGATAACTTTTTTACAATAAAATGGTGTTTCAGAAACCACCTGCAACTTCTGTGAAATAGAAGAAATAAATAAATTTATACTATACTAGACGGCCGAAAATCCAGAGAGTGACTCATGTTATAAACCTGCTCACAATTTATAGCAGTCGACACAAAAAAACATACATGCAGCCCATATATTTTTCCTATAAAATCGTGTGCCACATATCTCTGAGAGCATAACTGCTGAAGTAAGTACTCATGTGCTGCAGTTTTCTATTGGTTGTGGCGAATTGACGGTTCCACCTGTTCCATTTCCAGCGCTATCATGATTGGGTATATCGTTCGGGCGGGCAAAATTTTGAGTATATCTTTTCGCTAATTTAATTATGAATGTAATTAATTTTATTAACGATTTTGTGTTCTTAAGAATGGAGAATAATTCAAGCTCTACAGCGTATTCTCAAATTCATCCTAATTTAACAAGTGAGGAATATCACATCATATGTATGAAGAGTTTAGGGAGCGAGGCCAAAATGTGTAAGTGATGTTGAAATACGTATTTCATTAACAAAAATGTACATTAGTAGCATATAGGTATAGTGCAAATAAAAAAGTGGTAAAGAAGAACAACTGCGAAACGGAAAATAATGGAAACTCGCGGAAGGAAGATGGTATTTTTAAAACGACTTCTCGACAAAAAAGATTGGATTGTCAATTCTTACAAGATGAAACTTTGTCTAGAATATATACAAGTGCTTTTGCAAATTATGCGTGACATATAAATTAGTAGGTGAATTTCCATATAAATGAAATTAAAAAGAGTATACCGATAGAAAAAGACGAAATAGTGATATGGCGAAGAAACTAATTAAAATAAATATTAAACGATCAGAATCTGGATCGAATATATTAAATTTTGACAAAACATGGATGCATAAAGGTTATACGGAAAGCGGTACAATATGATTTATTTAATGTGTTAATGTCTGACGGTTATAGTGACAGTGCTAGTAACCAATAGTGAATAAGGTGTATGTATTCTAAAGCCTTTTTGTCCTTTTGGATGCGGAATTCGCAAATATTTGCGCGATTTATTTAATGGTGGGAAAATCTCTACTTCTTACAAATTTTGTCAACCATAACATTTTCTATTATTTTATTCATGAAATTGCCATGGTAGATTGTCAGAAGCTCAAAACAAATTTATTAACACATAATAATGAAAGTAGCAATGATATTTGTAGTGTTTTACTGTTTCGCAAAATATTTGTCAAAAGTTGAGATTTTCACGCCATAAATAATTAAAACAGAAATGCTAAATTCATGCAAAATCCGTAAATTTCGTGTCCATGAGGACAAGGCTTAAGTGTAATATCCGCGGAGTGCGCATCAGGTAGATGTAAGTGGATGGAGGCCTATCGGCATCTAAAAGGACGGCATTCTAATTTGTAGAGAGCATGGCACAGGGGGCGCATTTAAAGTAAATTGTTAATGTGATAGGTTCAGTCGACGTCAACTTATTTTTGATAATTTTGTGTGCTTTGAACTCTTCTCAAGTGGCACACTTAGATAATCATGCCACCCTCACCTTCTCACCTTTTGTACTCATCTCTGTGTTGTGAGTTAGTCACTCTCTCGTCTCTATCATTTTCGACCTTGGGTAATTGATAATACAAGATAAAAACTTTAAATTTGGAAATAATTCTTATCATTTTTATTATCTAACGCCTCGAAATTGGCAAAAACTGTTATATCACTGTTTCTACTAAAAATAATGGACGTTATCTAATGCAATTATTTTTGTATATTTTTTATATATGATGCCTTCAAATTTAGTACGCCTATAAAATGTTGCTCCTCGCACGCTTTGCCCATCGCACTTCTCTACAAGCTAACGATTAGTCACTCTCTAGATATTCGGCCGCTGACTATATTACCCTACAAATTCTCCTGTACCAAGTCTTACTGAAATCTTAAAAAGTGACTGAATTGTCTTTAAAAGTGAAGTAAGCTAGTCTTTAAAGTATGGTAAAAGAGTTTTAGGACATCGTGTATTGCAATGAGTTTATTTTCTTAGAATGTTTTTATTATTATTATTTTAGGAACCCTTTCCTCAATGAGACATTTGAAAGATGAGGTGGATGTTATTAAAATAGACACAGAATGTGGACTGCAATTATCGGAAAAATCTGTTGGTTTTGAACAAGGAGATAAAATAATTTGCTATGAAATGAAAACTGTACCCCAGAAAGTTGATTGGGATCCAGGATTTTAAAGATTTTTGTCTGATTTATGTACAAACTTTAATTATGCAAATAAAGAAGTATTAGTCTTTAAAAAATTTAGTGTTTTACCTTCACCCATTTTTTAAAATGTTATTTAGGTAAAAAATGTACAAGAATATATTCTTCTTTTTTAATAGGACACAACAGTAATTTATCACGATTATTCCAATAATAAATAAATACCATTCCAATACCATGTAATGTAATTTTTTAGTTTATATTTAATTATCAGTTCCCAAAATCTGAGCAAACTACAATATTTTCATTTGTGTAGCGCATATATACAACTTTTTTACCTCTTCCAAAAAATATATTTTCATCATTTTTGAGAAAAAATATTTTTTAGAACTATGCAAAATCCAATACCATCAATTTTGAGCTTTTGTGCAATTTATTAGTAAGCTCCTGTAAGGGACAAAGCATCTTAACAAATAAAGCCACCTTTGGAGAAAAACATGGAAAGGGTAAAAACAGCAAATATACCATTAAAATATCATTTAATAAGTAGCAGTTTCTGGTGTACATTTTGTTATAAAAAAGTTTAGAAGTAAATCCAAAGAAATAAGTGTAAATACGAAGTAAAAAATAGAAGTCGATAATTTTTCTTGATAAAACTTCTAAATTGACTTATACAAGATAAAAACTTATAAGTATACAAGATAAAACTTTAAATTTGGAAAGAACTCATATTATTTTTATTATCTAATGTCTAGAAATTGGCAAAAACTATTATATTATTGTACCTATTAAAAGTAATAGGCGTTATGTAATACAATTATTTTGTCGCTTTTTGTATATTTGGGCACCTTCGAAACTGGTGGGCAATGTGTTTCTAGATTTTTTTTTTTTTAATTTTACTAGATACTAAACTAATTATATTTATGATTTTTCTGATGATTTGTTTGTTTAATAAAGTTTTGACAACATATAAGTTGTTTTACATCAAGGTTATTAAAAATGTTAGGTTGCCTGGTAAGTTTCAATCACAGTTCAGCAGACCGACGCATCGTTTGGAGGAAAGAACAGAGCAGGACCTGCATAATATTCAATATTTCTACATTATTTGTGCAAAATAAACTGTTCGAAATCGACTTACATTCTGATTTTTGAATTAATTTGATGGATCTGGGGTTCAGAATGTGTCGAAATGACCCTTAATAATTAGAACAGCTTCCCTGATTTTAAATTAATATGATTAAATACTCAGGTTGTTATATTTGAATTATGGATGAAAATATACCTACCTATTAGGTAATTAAAGTCGAAATAAAAATAATTAAATCAGATACTTTATTACACATTATAGTATTTTTTTATAAATAGATAAAATATATTGTAGTAAGATATTGTATATATTTTTTAAATTTCTTGAAATTTTCATGTCGAAGTTTTCAGTTATCTGTATATAGCATTAAATGGGAATGAATGATCGTGTAAACCACCTCTGATCATTATCTAGAAAAGCAAAATAATTTTACAAACCTCCCAAAATGCTGTTAAGCATAGTTGCTGTAGTATTTGATAATAATGGCTCAACCAAGATAACGTAAAATATAATATAATAATATCAACTATAATTGTTTATTAGAACATTAAAACCTAAAAAATCCCCCGGGTTTGATAACTTAAGATCTGAAACTATAAAATATATGTCGGAGTATATTTTGAAACCTTTAACTTATATTATAAATACTTCTATGCAAACTGGTATATTTCCATCGTGGGGAAATTAATGAGTTTTGCTGATGATACTGTCTTGTTTCATAAAGATATTAGCTGGAAACATCTGAAAGATACAGTTGAACATGACTTCGAAAAAATTGTTTACTTTTTTGATAGCAGATTGTTAACCATAAATTTTGACAAAACATTCTTTGTTCCCTTTTGCTCATATCAAAATTCAATGCCATATTATGATGAATTAAATATTAAATTAATTGATAAGAACGTAACTATTACAAAACAAAATTAAATATTTGGGTGTCATAATTGACAGTCACCTCCGATGGAACTACCAAGTAGACTATGTGGCAAATAAAATAAGATGTTTAATAAGCAAGTTTAAACTTTATAAGAATATATTTGAACTAGAGCATTTGCGAGTATTATACTACGCCTTAGTACAAATTCACTTATGGTCTGCTAATTTGGGGAGGAGTTCACAATAACTACTTAAAAACACTAGAAGTAACTCAGAAATGGCTACTAAAAATAATTTTTAATAAACATTATACCTACGCAACTGAAGCTTTATTCAAGGAGTCTAAAATATTAGATCTAAGGCAACTTTTCCTACAAAGTATGGTTGTAAGGCATTTTAAATATAAAAACACTGTATCTCAAATAAAACACAAACATGACACAAGATTTAAAGGAAAAACTACCAGCATTCCAAAAGTAGAAAAAAATATCGGTCAAAGATGTTTCACTTAACTCAGTTCAGTAATCTACGCTGAAATCCCTGTTACTGTAAAAAACACTTCTTCTATTAATATATTTAGAAAGTGACTACAACAATGGATACAACAAATGCCTAGAAATAAAATACACCAAATAATTGACAGAAAAAATATTTATTACTAAATTTACCTTCCGTCTAAAGTAAAATAAAAAAAAAATGTAATTCCATGATTACCTAATTGTCCTTGTAAATTAATATCTTCAATTGCATTCCACATATATATGTTTGTGTTTATTACACTGTTTAACAAGTGCAACTGTTGGTATTTTGAATGATGTATACTGTACATATTATATATTTTGGAATGTAATTTATAGTTATAATTTAATTTTGTGATTTGTAATTTGCTTTTAACAACTTTTTGTATTTTAGTTTTAATGTCACCCACGCACAAGGTTTGCCTTTGTGGGTTTTGGGCCTTATTTGTCACGTGTTACAATTTTTCATTGTTTCTGTGTGGCGGATAAGGTCTATTCTGTTTATTTACCATTCTTAAGTATTTTGTAATTGTAATGTGTTCTTATATATGGGTAAAATAAACTGTATATTATTATTATAATTACGAGTATAAATAGGTACTAAAAGTCAACCGAACACTAAAACTGTAGAACCGTTTTGACAATTTTGACTGTGACATTTAAGCAGTACATAGAAACTTTTATCCGAGTGGCGTGTAAGTAATGGAATCACCCGTCACTTCCACACAGTTATCAGGCAACCTAATTTTTTAAATAATCTTGGTTTTACATTATGCTGCCATGGAATCTAGAATCTGGAATTGTGGGGAGGGTAGTTTAAAGAGCTAAAGCACTTAAATTCCTCCTGTTTCCTCACCACTATATCAACTCACTTGACCTTGAAAAAATTGTGATTGCTCAGGGAGATCTCTCTAATGTAGGTCATAGAAGGCCATCACTCTCCCAACATGAATTCTCACGTTGACGAGACAGCAGTTCACTCAGTGAAACATACTGTCTCGTCTTCCTATTCGCACTCCCTACAAAGAGATGTTTCACACTTCCTCATATAGTAAAGGTGTTTCCTTAGCTAACAATGTCTAGTTTGAATACCTGTCACTAGGCGAACATTTGTTCTAGACATGTCCAGGTACTTCTTGGCTTTATCCTTGCAGGGGTACTTTGGAAACTCCTTAGCAAGTTGACTCTGCTGCCATGTTTATTACACCAAATTTCATACTAAATGCACATACAATTTTAATAGAAAAGCCCTGTACTGACCATGTAAAGTCAACAATGTTAAAGTATGTAACACAAATATAATAGAACGAACTACTACAGTATCTCCAATTGAGAAACTATAGAAATAACCTTTATTCTAAACAATCTTAACAAAAAGTAAAAAAGATGTAAATTTAAGTATTTTTTCAGTTACATGTTGTTTTGAAAAGAAATCGGTGTTACGAGTTCTGCGCTACAAATTAGGTTTATGTACAGACTTTCAGTTATCAAAGTATTTTGAAACTATTCCGGATTATCAAAGAAACAAAATCAATTTGGATTACCATGATACTTTTATTGTCTATATTTAAATGAAACAAAGGTGAATAATAATTGTCCCTAATTTTATTTCTATAATACAATACTCAACAATTAAGAATTACATAAATTTAATAAGACATTAAAAAAAGTCTTAATCACAATTATATAAATAATCTTACATATTATTATGAATTTCCTAATGTTTCCAAAAGTAAAGTCATTAATGTTTGAAAACGATTACTAATTTGAGGAACTGTTCTATTTTTTAATTGATTAGCAATAATTTTAAAAGCATTTTCTTTGTCATTTTCCTTTTGAAAGGTTTCTAAAATAATCTTATCCTCTTCTCGCTTCCACGAACATTCTTCACCTGTATTGCTATCACTTTGTGAATGATTATTAATTGAGGATATACTAGAGTTACTGTCAGATTCACAATTATCTTGTGAGGATTCTTCACAAAATTCTAAAAACAATAACAACCTTGAGATTATGTTTATACATGAAAAAAAATTCTCGATAAACAGATTATACAGGGTGACTTTGAAAAGTGGGGTATTAATTTTAACTGATTCCAGTAGGCATTAAACTAAATCAATATTCAATATATAAATATAAAAAAAAAAAATATTTTATAAAATATTGCTCTAATAAATCTCTTTTAATAATCGAGTTTAAAGTTATTGCAATAAGTCAAAGAACTATTTCAGAATACGTCATCGATAAGCGGCATGTGGTAAATCACACGCGCAATCTTTGTTGTCACGCTTCCTTTATAATCTTAACAATGTAACATGTACCTAAACAAATCATGGTATTGTTATTATTGTTTGTTATTTTATTGTGTGTATTGTATCATTGGCCCAAATGTATGTGGATATGTTAGTGTTGCTTATAAATTTCATCCCTCTATACGATTTGTTTATTAACACAATGAACCTGGAATATAGGCAAACACGAAAGACGTATATAATTATCAATATTTACTATGAGTGTACAGGATTGGCTTTATAATTTTCAAATGCAAAAATAGGTGAATTATTTATGATTTTTTATATTTACATTTTATTCGGCTATTTTTTGCATATTCATTTCTTCTTCGAATAAGTAGACATATATTAAAATTACTGCCCTACTTTTAAAATATCCCTGTATACCAGGTGTTCTCTCTAAGACTTTCAGTGCGAATATCTCGGAAGCTATCATAGCCAGTGTGACAAAATTTGGTATACAGACACTAGATGGCGCGTAGAATATGATGATAACATCAATTCTTATACAGGTTGTTCCATTTTCCAGGAAATTGATTTAATTTTGATTTTTTGGTTGTCAGCCCTGCTAAAACATGTTTAAATTGAAATATACTTAATTATGAACACATTCTGATAAATAAACATTCAAAATTTTTAAAATTTTACATAAAAAAACGCCTCCAAAAGTACCCAAATTTCATTGTTTAGAAGAAACTAATATCCCTAAACGTCAAAACTATGAATTGTCAAATATTAACGGCATAAAGTTTATTGGACATAAGTAACTCTAAATAATGTATGTAATGCAATTTACGTATGCACAATGGTGTTATTGAGACTTGTCGATAAAAATTTAGACTTGAGTTGAGGCTTTTGGAGCATTGGAGCCGCTGCGCCGGCACAGTCTTACAGCTATGGTTACAATGTACGTGTTTGTCGTTGAAAGTGAGAACTGAACCTACCCAGTCCCACAAAAGAAATATTACTAAAGCATAACCTAGAAACAGAAATGATTGATTGTAGTGTGCACATGTTTCAGCACTTTATTTATGTTTCTGATTGATAAAATATGTTTAAGAAGAGCTCTACATCTGTAAAATAGTAAGCAATGAATTACAATTTCTGTATTTCATATGACAGAACTAAAAAAAAGCAACTGGTTTTTGTTAGGAAGAATCACCTGCAAACTTACTTTACGCAGAAGGTACCTATCACATAGTTATTTAAAGCTAGATAATAATTTGTAATTATTGTTTATAGTTTTGACGCCAATATTAGTTTCTTTTGTGTAAGTCTGGCTCAAGGCTATACACATTTTACTTGACAAAACAATTAAATTTGGGTACTTTTTGGAGGCGCTTTTTTGTTGAATTTTAAAAGTTTGGAATGTTTAGTTTTCAGAATGTGTTCACAACTAAGTATATGCTGGGGTCGGTTAGTGGTCGCGCGGTTTAAGGCGTCAGTACTTGAATCGAGGTGACTAGATCGGTGTTGGTTTGAGCCCAACTGCCGGTAGACCGTATATAAGCTATATTCGTGGAGAGGTTTGGCGCCCTCTCTGCGGGTATGGTAGGGTGGAAGAATGTTGACTTGGGTCAATGTGAGAGATTGATACCGGTTGATATTTGACTACTCCCCTAATTAATGAGGTTTTCCAGGTTTCCCTCATTCCTGCACTGAATAGTGGTTAGGGCCTACCAACGTAAGCCGTTCCTGGGCGCAAATGCGGCCTGCTTAATAATAATGTGCCGCCCCCTCTCCCGCACAAGTCTCCGACTTCTGGGCTAATCCCTATGATTAAAATGAGGGGTAGAGATATTATTATTATTATTATTATGTAGTGCCTGTACATCAAATTTTGTCGCACTGGCTATGATTGTTTCTGAGATATAAGCACTGAAAATCTTAGAGGGAACACCCAGTATATATATTATTATAATTACATAAACTTACCGCTTTCAGATTCTGCAGTTTGTTGACCTGGACTGTTTACCTTCATTTCTAAAAAAGATATACCAGGATTATCGTCCCATTCCATACATTCATTAGTTAGTTGCTTTTGTTGATCCAACGACGAACCAGCTTTTACTATAATTTGTTCATCAACAGGCTTATCTATTTTTGTGTTTCTTTCTTTACATTTTTTTACTGAATGTGTTCTTTTTCTGCTAGTTTTATGTTCCTTATTAGGTGGACTTGCATTACCAAATTTGCTACTGCCACTTCTACTAGACCTATTTTTCTTAGTAAGTACACTTTTTTTAGGTTCTTTGGGAATTTTGGAAGTCTTATCAGATGGTTTCTTTTTTGAAGATTTTCTTTTTGTTTTCTTTTTTCCATCTGTTTCATCTTCACTCTCCTATGAGTAAAGTATAGTATATGTTACAATTAAAGTGTAAACTAGATTAATTTGTAAACAATACATTATACTGGGAACTTCAGTCAAGGTTTTATTAAACAGTATGTATGTTCATCACATAGGGTAGACTATGTTTTTTTTTTATTACAGAACCATTTTCAGATTTTAACCAGAACCTATTGATCACATATTTATTGTTATCACAATAGGTTTTGGTTATAGACCTGAAGATGGTTTTGTGATAAAAAAATCGAAACATTATCTCATGTCACGATAATACGTTTTGATCTTTTATACTTGACTGAAGTTTCCATTATAATGTAATGACAACAAAGGACAGTCAAATGAAGTAATTGTTGTATTAATTCGTACATTAGCTGCCTTGTATGCAAAGTAAAGTGTTATCCAGTTTTGCCTTGAAGCAGACATGCCAAATTTTTCAAGTTTATATGATGTTGTAGTACATATTTGCGGCCGGAAGTTGGTTCGAATCCAACACGGGGCAGGAATTTTTCTGTCCTACCCATGGATGTTTGTGATTGTAAAGGTGGAGGGTAGTATAAGTTAGTAGGTAAAAAGGGCCAAATATGGCCTACTTACCAGTAAGCTTAATTACCTTTTTTTTATGTTACTTTCTTTACAATTATCTGTACTTAACAAAAATACTTCTGTATTTCTACAACAGGAAACTTCCAAATCATGCTTAAGAAATTAACAAGAGAAACAGTTGAAATCATGGATCTTCTTTTTCCTTTCAAACACAATCGAAAATAAAGTATACCCTTCCCGTTTTTGGAGTGTATAAAAGGTGAAATTTAAAGGCACTGTGAACAAAAGAAGATAAAAAAATATATATTTACGCCAAACAATAAACTTTATTTTCACTGTGGTTACCTCTGGTTGAAAATGTTTTTTAGTTGTTAGTGCCGAATGCCAGTGATAAGTGATACCCGAAACACTATGCTGATGCATATATAATTGAATATTTCCAATATCAAATATTTTACAGTTTTATGAAGCAGGTAAATATCACGAGTCGCTAAGTCTTGTTATGATGAAAATAAGAAGAAACTATCCTCTTAAGATTAGAAATCGAGATCCCACCTCATCTAATAAAGTAACACAGCATTCCGTGTACCCTATATTTAATTCATAATATTTTGAAATATTTATGATCACACTGGTGCATTGAAAGCCGAAGGCACACTGTAGGGAGGATTAATTAACACTCGACTAACCCAATTTTCATAATATAAATAAACAAAAATGTTTTGGTTACTCAATTAGGGTGTTTTAAGTTTTTTAGGACTACGTTAGTACTGGATATTAAAAATATATTCATGGAAAACATTTCATTATAATTTTAAAATTTAGCCACATAGCTCCTATTAAGAAAATAAAAAAAGCTGTCTGAAAAAAAAAATACAAAAAAGTCGACTGACATGAAACAAAATTTAAAAAAATTATAAAGTTTCTAATATTTCAAAAAATTAAATTCTGATAAGACGAAATTCTTCTTGTGACCTATGAAAATTCAAACAAACGTGAAGACATTACTCAAGTGTATTTATCATCGTGCACCTTTTTTGTACCTCTTGTACAGTTTCCTTGATGTCGTTATATTGTTCTTACCTCATCAGGGTTTTCTTTAGTTGGTGATAACATGACTTGTTTTGATGGGCTTGTCTCTGACCTCTTTTTTCTTTGGTTTGTGATAGTTGGAGTCTTTCCTATTAACCTTGCATTATGATCTTCATTAGAGTTCGTGAGGAAAGAAACTGTAGCTGGCCGTAAACCTCTTCCACTTTGTATAAAAACCTTTCCATTTATAAACTTAAAACAGAAAATTAACATAGATATTGATAAAAGTGCATAAATGTTTTGTTCTTTTTTTTTTTGATTAGGCATTTAACTGTATTTGTTTTAATGTAATTTTACTAACATTACAATTTCAAATTCTGGAAATTTTTAAAATTGATTCAATATGTTTGTAGTTTTATTAGAGTAATTTTTTTTAGATGTCTCTGTAGTAGCTACAATGGAATGTTTTGTGATGTGTCCACAAAATTTTAAAATTTTTGTTGTCGACATAAATTTAAAAACCATTCCATATTTGATCTCTATTGTGTGTGTTCTTAATTCTTTTTCAAAATCCAAAATAAAATTTGAAAAATATAGTAATCTAATTATGTAACAATAATATAAAAAAATGATTCTACTTTTTTTATACAGAATCTTAACAGTAAGTTTCAAAAAACTTCAGCAATGTATTCTACTGATAAAAATAATTATTAGGGTTTGTCATACAACAGAGACATTAACGCAGTACTATATAAAGTTTACGAAGAAACTAATCTACTCAATTTAAAATCACTCAATTTTATGAAACCTTAATGCAGGTTATTTTATAGTAATGAGTCACAGACCATCTAGTAATAAATTAAACCAAAATATTAAGAATATACTTTACACATGTATGCGTCACAGCTAAGGCTAATATTAACTGAGATATAGAGTGTTCAAAACATTTTTTTGCAAAAACTTCTAATAACTCTTACGGTTACTGTAAGTATGAGTTTCCACAAGGTATCTAAATTTCAAAGTGATATGTTAACAACTGTAAACGTTTTTGTAAAAAAACTATTTTATTTCAACATCCTATCCATATTTCCGCTAATATTAGCATCCATGCATAATTAATGTATTCCTAATATTTTGACTTTAACTACTACCAGGTCTGGTCTGTGCCCCATGACTTATGGAACACCCTGTACAAAAACAATAGAATACATGATAAAGTATGGCATGAAATAGGTCTATATAAATAAATGAAACTGATAAGATATAGGTTAGAATTGTTTCTATGAATCCTTCACTGAAAAAAGTCCAGCTAATTAAACAATTTTTACTCTATTAGGTAATTGACGTATGGTTGCCACGTTGATGTGAATCATAGACCTTATAAATCATGGACGCACCCGAAACCGTTTTCTGCCTATATAAATCGTCGATGCTCAGATGTGTGCGACAGAGATAGAGCTAATCCGGGCAAAAACCCACAGATCATTGGCCGAAAATAACAAAAACCGTAAATGACAGACATATGACAAACGTGTGACAGATCGAATTATATTGGATATTTATTCAAAATTTTAATTTGTAATTACATTTTGATAATAACAATTTGTAAGGAAGGTTTTAATTATTTAGGAAAGGTTTTGTCAGGTTATGTTTATATATTTTTCTGTCATAGAACATCTGTTTTTGCTCGGACTAGCTTCACCCTCTTGTACACATCAGGGCAGCGGACCTCTCTTTCTAGGGCCGGTCCATGATTTATAAGGTCTATGGTGTGAACAGACCGCTGCCACGCAGTTAATGCGTCGTTACCGCTGTCGCTGCTGCACTGCTATCACATCACTTGCACTGTTGGTCTGAGGGGTCTTTTATACTTTCTACATAAAATCTTTTCTTTTGCAAGTGTTAATACACTTTTCTTTCAATGCTGCATTTGTACTGAGTGGCAAATAGTATCAATTTTTATAGCAACCATTTGGTTCGTTTATGTTATTTCTAGTCTATTTATAATAAAGGTTTCTATTCTATTCTATATTGATGGAATCCTGTATTGGGCCAACATAGCCTCATAAAAACACACTAAAGAAAGAAGTTGTTGGATATACAGTTACTTGCAATAACTCATTACTCAAGATCTGAAGGGTACTGTATATTACACACAGATAAACGATATTACTTAAATATAAGAATATTAATACTGCTGAACTATATACTCTGAGATTCAGAGTGGATTTAAAAATTTTATTGAAATACAAACTCTAACGGTTCTTTTTTTTTTCGCTTATATTTTTTATAGTTACACATTTCAACATCTAATGCAGCCTAGTGCAACTCAGTGTATTAAAAAGAAAAAATCTTAATATCTAGAATGTACATTATTAATATGTACAAATTTCTTCCATTTAGAATTTAAAACTTTATATGTAAGTGTTATCCATATTTTCATTACCAGAATTCTGACAACTTACGTCATATGAACAAATGAATAATTCATTATTTTCATCAAAATATTTGAGAAACTGCATCGGAGAATAATAAAACTATATACTGCACTATATATTGCAAAAATTGTTTTCAACGCGACCAAATATTGAAAAATATGTTGGCAATAAAAACAATGGCGTAATGCCAGCCATTACACAAGTCATCTGAATTCGTGCCATTACTATATATAGATACATATACCAATATTTGAAATAATTAAATATTTGTTTTAAAAAAAAAGTAGATTTTTAGTTACCCGTGTTCCACATCGAATACAATGTCTATATCTAGATTTAAATTCTGCATCCTCTATTTGGTGACAATTGCAAATACAAGATGAACCCCCATATTTATCCTCAGTATCTGGAACTGTAATTGTTTCAAATATTTCTTCATCATCTGGTCTAGACATTTCTTTTGTTACATCAATAGTTTCATAAGGTCCTTCTAATAAACTAAAAAAATAAATAAAACATAGCCCTACATTCAATGGACTTTTCTTAATTTTTAAAATAGCATTTTTCGGAAAATTTTCAAGCAGGAAA
>CM073427.1:53777123-53859623 GCA_037114965.1 Monochamus alternatus | reverse complement strand
GATATATATATATATATATATATATATATATATATATATATATATATATATATATATATATATATATATATATATATATATATATATAGAAACAATTGTAGAAGGCTTCGTCTAATTTATAGTTCGGTATGATGTTTGCAGACATGGGAAAATTCTCTCATATATAAGGAAATGAGGTATATATATATATATATATATATATATATATATATATATATATATATATATATATATATATATATGTATATATTGTGGTGTTTATTAATTATTATTAATTTGATTTGTGTTAATGTTATATTCGTGTTGTGAATGATATGTGTGATGTGATTTTGTTATGTATGTAAAAATTTTTTATTGGGCGCCAATGATTTATTTATTTTGCTTTTATTTTATTTAAAATTTTTATTTGTCTAGATAGTATTTATGTTATATGTTATGTGTGAAGTGTATAAGTGAATAAATATAATTTTTGTTTTAAAATTTAATATATGATTTTATTTTCCTAGTAATTTTCTTTTTCTTTTTTTTTTTGTCTTTCTGTACTTTATTATACCTGGCTATGTTTTATCCTCTTTTCTCAGGAGTGGATTCCAGCAGAGTAGTTAACACCATGTTTTTTATTTTTTTATGTTCAAAATCTTTAAACCACCCAGTACATACAAAAAAACAATTGGATTGAAGGATAGTACATTAACATTTATTAAAGAAAACAGCAAAATGATAATTCCTCGATTAAATTCGAAGGCATTCAAAATAAGGAATATTAAAGAATATTTTTAACAGCTTAACATTAACAAATTTGCTTTTCGTTTGTTTTTCTAGTGTTTAAAATTATTTTCGTTTACTTACTGCTTTTATGCAACCAGAAATACACACGAATGCAATGGAATTTATCTAATCTATTTACACAACTTATGCTATTTCGATGTCAGTTAAGTTCTAGATTTTAACGTCTTTAATTTCTGTTTTGGTGTCTTACAACATTTAATGACTGGATTTATAAGTTTAAGCTTTTTTTAAATGAGTGAAATCTAATAGAAGGTAAGTAATTAACTGTAGTATACCGTTATTAATCGTTCAGAAGTTACTTATTGTTATTTATCAATTCGTATTCGATCTAGCTAGATAACCTTGTATAACGTACGTTATTTCTTACTTTTTTTGTAGATGATTTTTCTATTGTTGCTATCTGGAACTTCTCTTCTCTAGATGATGTTTTATTCTCTGGATGCTTTCGATCCTCCAGCCTGGATATCCTGTAGAATTCTGGACTTCTCTGGTCTGGTCTGGTTATATAGATGGTTTCCACTAAATTCTTAAATTTGATATGGCTTGATGTTGTCTTGAGTTACTTTATGTTTTAATTTACTGTGAGACTGGTACGTATAAGTTTTTTTTTGTTTTAATTAAATTTTAACTATAAATTATGAAATTTTCGGCTCTAGCAAATTCATACCTCTTCTCGCTTCACAGTTTTCTTCGTAACTAATCAACAAATTATTGTTTCTAGGTAATTTTACCTTCTAGATTATTATTAGTTTTTCTTAGGGTCACTACACATGTAATATTTTTAATTTTAATTATTCCTGTTGAAGCACTTTTCACGACACTGATTGTCTTTTGTATTCTTAGAACTATTTTTACAACTACATAACAATTTTTACTAATTTTTACTTAAATATTCTTTAATTTGTGTCTTTTTTTAGTGTCCATCAGAGATGCTGATATTTCCTTGAATAGCCATCTTTACGTTTGACATTTCTAATTGTCATTATGTTTTAAAATTGGAATTTTCATTTTATCTAGGTAATATTTTATTAGAATGATGTTTTAGTCTTGCGATATGCATATATGCTAAATCTTTGTTCTTTATACTTTCTTTTTATATGTCATTGTCTGGTTTTTGTATTTTCCGTCTTTATATAATGTATGTTTATGTATCGTCATGTCCAGATTTGATAGTTAAAATTTTAAATTGCATTTAATAAAATTTGTAAAATTTTGTTAATTTAATATATTACTAGTCTTCTTTCGATATGTTTATTGAAGATAATTTCAACAATAATAATTCATCTATATTTTATATCAATAATATTAACATTTCAATAATAATTCTTTGTTTTGTTGCTTAAACTGAATTTCGTAGTATTCGATCCTTATGGAATTTATATATATATATATATATATATATATATATATATATATATATATATATATATATATATATATATATATATATATATATATATATATATATATATAATTTATAGTTCGGTATGATGTTTGCAGACATGGGAAAATTCTCTCATATATAAGGAAATAAGATATATTTTACAGTTTATCTTATAATTTCAGTCCAAATTGTCTGTTTTTTTTAAGTTTTTTTTTCAATTTTTAAAAATTGTTAACCTATTCTGCGTAATTAATCATTTTAATAAAATTATATCATATTTTACGCCTATTTCATGAGTTCGACTGAAAGTTCTTAATATACATTTTTATTGATGTTCAAAAGTGGTAGGCAATATTCCAATCTTGGTTGTGCAATATCAAATATATTCGAACGTTTCGAAGAAATTATTCAATGAAGGAAGAAACAATTAAATTCTAACCAGTTATTGTTACCCAGGGTATTTCCGAAAAAAGTTGCGTTTCTTCAAATAGGCAACAAACAATTTTTATAATAATAATAAATAATAAATTCTTTATTCCCATTAGACAATTTATACATTGTATTGGAATAGTCCACAAAAATAAACAAGTCTACATAAAAATTGTATAATACTATACACGTACACATAAAATAACAATACCATAACAAACATTCTGGAGTAAAGTATTCTTTTAGATCATAAAAACATTTGCATATTAAATGTTGGTTTAGGCGTTTTTTAAATAGTCCAGTCGATGCGCAAAGTTTGAGTTCAGAAGGCAATCTATTATATATTTTATTAAACAATCTGCCCAAAATGTGATTTTTTTAAGATCAAGAGAATTGATGAATGTGGAAGAATGATGTCGTTCTTATTATTATTGTTATTTTGTACGTTTAATAATTTAGATAATCTAATCAAAATGTCTCTGTGCCTTAATTGCAATTCAGATATAAAATCTAGTAGTTCATCTATTATAATATCAGGAGTCATTACATTTGGAATGTGTGGGACTATTTAAAGATATTAAGAATCTCATTACTACTACCCACAATAACTGTTATGATTAATAAACTAAAATCTGAATTTGATGCACAAATTACCGAACTGATAACAACACTTTTTGAAAAGCAACAGCAGACTTCGCATTATGAATTTAAGGACGTCATAAACGAAGTCATGAACCGCCAAAGGAGGAAACAACATTTAGTTATTTTCGAGGTGCTGGAGCCTTCTATGTATTGATATCAGGATGAAGCTGGTCTGCATGGTTCTATGCCAACGCATAGTACTCTAGAAAATATGTTGGCTGATTAAGGTACGGATTCACTGGTGCGACTGCGGCTGCGGTTCTCGACTGCGGCTGCGGCTCGCGACTGCGGCTGCGGCTCGCGACTGCGACTCGTTGCCGACCAATAGGCAGTCTAAATGCTGCAGTTGATGAGAAATAGGCAGTCTAAATGCTGCAGTTGATGAGAACATTCAGACTGCCTATTGGTTGGTAACGAGCCGCAGCCGCAGTCGCACCACCGAAACCGTACCTTTATAGGAATGATGATTTGAAGATTCAGCGTTCAGGATGTCGCTCACATAACCGTATTAGACCCGTAAAAATTACTCTCCCCAACAAGCAAGAAGTTGGAAATTTTCTTAGAAATGCTAACAAATAGAGCCAAGAATTTCAAAATTGTATTTATTTCTGATATAACTCCGCGTCAAATTCAATTTTATGTAAATAACTTAAAGATTGGCTGATTGCTCGTAAAAACAAACGTGAAACTAATTTAAAAGTTCGACATTTCAATAGTGTTCCTAAGATTGTTAAGGATAATTTAAACTGAATCCGCCCAATTACAACTTTAATATATTATATCAGAATGTTAATGGCTTACGCTCCATGCTTGCAATTAAGGACAGATTTAATTGCACTGAATTGGATCTATCAGAGATACATTACATTGCTCCTTTGATAGAAGTGGTTGGAATAAAGAATAACAACGTTAGTAATAAGAAATTACTGATTTTTGTGGTGTGAATATTCCTTCAAGAATTTACGTGCAGGATTTGGAATTATTCCTTGATGCAATAAATTCATTGATATATTTTTTTTGATATATTCGCTTGTTGTTTATGGGTGACTTCAATTTTCCTAACTTTATCTTGGCCACTTCCGACAGAAATACCATCATCATCAACAACTTCACGACAATAATCATATTTTATATAATCCTTTTCTATATTGATTAGCTTTACCAATACACCTGTATATCACCAGGATGGGTTTTTTATGAAATACTCAAGTGCAGCTTACACCTTCAAAAAAGCAAAATTGTTCACTGTTGTATGATCTCCTTATTCGGACTAATTGGACATTTCTTACAAAAGTGAATAATGTGGAAACCATGAGCTTTAAATTTTGGAAATTATACAGCTTTTTTGTGGCTGTCGCTCATGCGAAGTACATTAAATATCGGTGGTCGAATTGAAAACGACTGACGGATGAAGTCTTCATAAATAGTACTGAAAAATCCTTAGGTAATAACCCCAAAAGTTTCAAATTTTATAGAGAAAAAAAGGGATAGCCACGTATACCAATGGTCATGGTCTATGGAAACAATGGGTTCTTCAATTCCTCTGATATTGTAAATGCCTTTGGAGATTATTTCAACAGTACCTTTATTCAGCCAGGGAAGAAAATGCCCTGCAAAGTTTTAAAAGATTGAAAGACTCCTTCACTATGGAAGAAGATGGCATTCCAAGATTTATCTTGAGGGATTGTGCATATGCATTTGTTGAACCCGTATGTATATTATTTAATTATATACTTAAACATTCCCCGTTTCCATCAACTTTGAAAGATGCATATGTGTGTCCGATATTTAAGAAGGGTAAACATAATAGTGTAAAGAGCTATCTCCTTGTTGCGCAATGTTTCTAAGATCGTTGAGTCCACGGTACATAGTGAAGTTTACTATTTCACTAAATAATTGATTTTTGTATATCAGCATAGATTTATGTAAGGAAAATCTACAATAACAAACCTATCTGTTTTTTGTCAATATGTGTCAGATACTAGACGCTTGAGGACAGGTAGACGTCATATTTGTTTTCAAGTTTTGAGAAGGCTTTCGACCAAACAAATCATAACACATCAATCAAACAATTAGCTAAATTGCGTATGTTCAGTTTCAGATTCATTAGTCTCACTCTTAAAATCATATTTGGAAGATAGATACTTTATGGTTATACAGGGTGTCCCAAAATAGAAGGCCATACCATTTACCACATATTCTTTAGACAAAAATAATGCGACTTTCCTTATGCCATTTCTTATTTGGACGTACCTGTTTCAATATACAGGGCGTTAAAGTTACATTTTAAAAAACTATTTTTGTTAATAATGCCGTTCTTTTGTAAGATACACACTTGAAAATTTGCACGTACTTTTATCTTATTCAGGCATACTTATCATCTAATCGAAAGGCGAATGGAGGTTACTGAAGAATGCAGTACCCTTTATTCCCTCCAATTAATTTTAAGTACGCCTATGCAGCTTTTTCTTGAAGTATCAAACATAGAATTTTCTTCTGATCATTTTATCTCATTTGCAATTTTTTGTTTAAATGCTCCTTTGTGGAGAAAAACGGCAATTTGTAGTGCCCATAAATCTATCATTCACTATCCTTTTCAAATGAAACTGAAATTTTATGGATATTACAATACCGTGGCAACTTAGTAAATCGTAATACTTTCTGAATGAATATTTGCTAATTAAAACAAAATGGTTATTTCTAAAATTTATGAAATGAGGAATACTTATGAATTGAAAAAATAATATGGCATTAAAATCTGTAATACGGTTCTCTTATAAACCAAAAAATAATAGTCTCATTTAGTAATAATAATAAAAAAGGATCAAGACAATACCTAAATAACATTAAATAAAATAATTAATTAATTACTACTAATTTAACAAATGTTCTACTTGCCCACCCTCCTCCTTAACGCATGTATATACTCTTTTAAGTAGCGAAAACCTTATCTTTTGAAAGATATTCTCCTTTTACCTAAGTTCTTCAGCTGCCATTACTATTCTCTCTCTGAGATGGTTAATGTCGTTTATTTCTGCAGCTTAAACCATATCTTTCATAGAACCTCAGAAAAAAATCCAATGGATTAAGGTCAAGAGATCGTGGTGGCCATTGTAATAGGTGCGTCTTGTCCTCGACCAATCCAACGATTGGGAAAGAGATGGGTATTTAAATACTGTCGGACGTTTCTACCATAATGGGGTGGAGCACCGCCAAGCTGCATCCACGTAGCGTCACGTACGATAACAGGTAAATCATGTAAAATATCTCGGAATTCATTTTGCAGAAAATTTAAATATGTTGCTTAATTTAAATTATTTGATATGAAAAAAGAGACCCAACAAAAATTATCCACTATTCCCACTCAGACATTAACCCTGAATGTAAATTGATGATGTGCTACAATGGTTGCATGAGGCTTCAAATCCGTCCATACGTGGCTGTTATGCATATCCATTTCTTGTAAAGCTTGCCTCATCCGTGAATAGAATTTTTCTTAAGAAGTCTCTATCTGCATCATGCTGTGATAACAACCAACGATTAAATTGCATCCTAGAAGCAAAATCTTGGGGAAGAATATTTTGCACGCGTTGGATGCGATACGGATGCAGAGGTTGGATTTTTAAAGTCCGATGAACATCCATTTTTGTACAATTTTCTATTTGTCGACAAACAACCCTTGTACTTGTGTTTGGTTCTTCTTCTACCAGTGCTAAGATTTGTTCTTCTTATTCAAGGCTTAATATTCTATGTCGGCCGCAAATTCCGGACTTCTGATTCATAAACTTTCACGAATTTGTCGATCCAAATTTAAGAAAAACTTCCTTTTAGGATGTGGCCTGTTGGGATAAGTTTATGCCCAACGTCCCTCTGCTAGGCTTGCATTTTCCTCATAAACATAATAAATAATAATAAAAAAAAAAGTTTTTTTTATTTTAAATTATAAACTTTCAAAACTAGCAAAACGTAAAAAAGTGTTTTTGTTAATTTTTTGTACTGTCAAAATAATTTACGAAACAATTTTCTTATAATATGAAAAGACTTTTTCGTAAAAGTAATTATTGATGATGAGATGATCGTTAGTGCAGGATTTACCTAACATTAAATGCATGTCTGCCATATCTGCAAAAGTCAAATTAACTATACAGTCCACCTATTAGCCATATTGTTTTAAATTAAAAACTTAGTATACTCGCGACAAGAATTCAGACGACTTACGCCATACGAACAAATGAATAATTCACAATATTTTTATCAAAATATTTAAGAAACTGCAACTGATAGTAATAAAACTATATACTACATTAAAAGTTTGCATTATATATAGCACTAAATTGCAAAAAATAATTGTTTTTAACGCGACTAAATTTCGAAAATTACGTTGACAATAAAAACAAATGTGTAACGTCAGCCGTGACGTAAGACGTCTGAATTCTTGACGCGAGTATAACCACTTATTACTTCTCGATTTGCCGAACCAAAGAATTAATAGTAACTAATATCATTATGTTAACAAGATAGACATTTGTTTTCAGAGTTCACTATTTTTTCCTGACATTCATCGGCCGCTAAGACATTTGTAACTCATCAATACTTGTCGTTTTTCTCCAGAATGGGGCATTTAAACAAAAAATTACAAAAGAGATAAAATGATCAGAAGAAAATTGCACGTTTGATATTTCATGAAAAAAACCGCATAGGCGTACTTAGAAATAATTGGAGGGGATGAAGGGTACTACAACCCTCAGTTACCTCCATTCGCCCTTCGATTTTTTTCACCAAAATTACATGATAAGTATGCCGGAATAAGATAAAAGTACGTGTAAAATTTCAAATGTGTACCTAACATAACAATGGGATTATTAACAAAATAGATTTTTAAAATGTAACTTTAACACCCTGTATATTGAAACAAGGACGCCCAAATTAAAAATGGCATAAGGAAAGTCGCATTATTTTTGTCCAAAGAATATGTGGTTAATGGTATGGCCTTCTATTTTGGGACACCCTGTATATCAAAATTTTACCTCTCATCCTTTTTCCCCCTCTTCGGGTGTCCCTCAAGGTTCGAATGTGGGACCATTTGTGTTTCTACTTTTTATCAACAATCTTTCAGATGTCGTATCATGTGAAAGTTGCAATTTGCAGATGATTCCAAACTGTAATTATTCTATGATAAATTTTCCTTTAGATTGCGATCGGTTTTAAATGAACTTAAACAGTATATCGTTATGGTGTGTTTGTCCAAATGTAAGTCAATGTTCTTTACCCGATTCTAGTGGCATTAAAAATTGTATTTCGATGAAAATGGTTTTCTCTCTGTACCAAAATTCTGCTCCTTCTGTTGAGAAATGATGATGTTAGATGGCATTTTCTAAAATCGTTATTTTCAGTTTCTTTATAATATTTCAGCAACGGCAGTAGATATTTGAAATCTATTTGGTTTACCTTAATAGTCATCAAAAGAGGCAACTTTTTTCTGATTTGAACCACCCTGTATATATTACTATTTCCGAGATGGTAATGGTGCGTCATGAAAAACGAACCACCCTGTATATGAGATATTAAGGTTTAGTTAGACCTGTCAAATATATTACTGTAAACTATAAGACACATTGCCGGAACCAGGAAAATATTATTTAAGTAAAATACTAAAAATATCGCTCTTAAAAGATACCTACTTTATAGCTACCCATTTTTTAGTCATATGAAATAGAAACACTGAAACACAGTATTAAATGAACTCACATTTATCAATTTTGAATTTAGAAACAATTCAATGTCTATAATTATTAATTCAAAGAAGTTCGAACACGATGGTAACCTGAAGCACAGATAAATTAGCTAAATGTATATGTGTCTTAAGACATCCTTGACTAGATAGCTTTGCTCTTTTTCTAAGGTTGTGAGAATTTATTAATGTTATCAACAAATGAAAGTGCTGTTAGGATAAAAATGTATGATATATTAAATGTTTTCAAATACTCGCAGTATAACTTAATTTTTAAGAAGATATTTTTTATTTAAATTATAATTAGCAATCCAATGTCGGTACTAATCGATTTCCCTAAATTCCCTCTCCTGCTCGGCGTTATTACAGAGTTGATCACCGCAAACTTGTCCCTTAGGTTTTCCTCATTTTGATACCGAGGGGGCATCTTTCATAAATGTACTCATTCCATAAATTCTTACTCCTAAGTGAGGATGAAATTCACCCTTAAAATCTTACATTCAGTTATAATTTTAACGCCACTTGATGAAATTTGTCTGCTTTGATGAAACCATTGTTAATAATTTAAAGATAACGGTTTCATTAAACCTTGCCAATTTGTTTGAAATTTTAACACCGTAAGTAAATTATCTTCTTCTCAATAACTTTATCAATTAACATTTTGCTGTATTTTCAGCAGTTTATACTCAGTGCATTGAATATTTCAAGTAGGACTATTTCGAAAACGGTTACCCCTAACGACTTCAACAAGGTGTACCTTTTTTCAGGTAAAAAAAGATAGGAGAATCGTTAGTTTCAATAATCAGATGGATACCCTAACCTGCAAAAATGTCCAGCTATTTAAAAAAGCAAAATTTCACCCCAAATAACTCGATCTCCAAAATTTATGCAAATATTTGGATTTTTTAAAGAGTTATTTAAAAATATCTAAAATAAAATTTTAAGGTAAGTTTGGCTATATTGCATTATTTTGTCGCCAGGAATCTACTCTTGCTCTATATTCCATTATTTCGGGACTCCTTACATAAATTTTAATTTGTCAGTCCTTCATTGTTTATTTTTAAGTATTAATTAGCTCTTATATATTTTTAGGTATTAATAATATTGTGTGAAACTAACTACTCAGTGGACAAAAGCCCCAACCTGCGTTGAATTACACCCACAATATCTACCCATATATTCCTTATTATTAGCTTTTGTAACATTTTTTTACTGTTTTAGAAAGGTATTTTAAGCTAATATAAATCAAATCTTCTACAATTCCTATCAATGAAGTCATATGTATGTTCTCTGATACCAAACATCTAGGTATGCTAATGAACAATTCCACAGACAAAGCTCTATTCAATAATTATCTAAAGAAAATAATCTAATTTACTCACTCTATAAAAATCTAACTTCACTTTTTTGGCAGTGGGAACACGACAAATTCAACCACAATAGATGAGATCTGACCTATTTCTGCATTTTTAGGATTGCTTCTTCAGGTGGTCTCCTTTAAGTTGAATCAAATATCTAACTATAAAAATTATTATAAAAATTAAAATTATTAGAAGTTAAATATCGACAATGACAAAAAAGTGACATCCTGTCAATGAATTAAATATGACAATACCTACTTGAAAAATGTTCACCTTTTATCTAAAAGTTTTTATATATTTTTAGGTATTAATAATATTGTGTGAAACTAACTACTCAGTGGACCAAAGCCGCAACCTGCGTTGAATTACACCCACAATATCTACCCATATATTCCTTATTATTAGCTTTTGTAACATTTTTTTACTGTTTTAGAAAGGTATTTTAAGCTAATATAAATCTTCTACAATTCAACTTAAAGGAGACCACCTGAAGAAGCAATCCTAAAAATGCAGAAATAGGTCAGATCTCATCTATTGTGGTTGAATTTGTCGTGTTCCCACTGCCTAAAAAGTGAAGTTAGATTTTTATAGAGTGAGTAAATTAGATTATTTTCTTTAGATAATTATTGAATAGAGCTTTGTCTGTGGAATTGTTCATTAACATACCTAGATGTTTGGTATCAGAGAACATACATATGACTTCATTGATAGGAATTGTAGAAGATTTGATTTATATTAGCTTAAAATACCTTTCTAAAACAGTAAAAAAATATTAATTAGCTCCTCAAATATTTTTTTCAATAAGGGTTTTTTTCCATTCATTCTGTATACAGGCGAATCCATTAAAATAGGGAGAAACACATTTAAAAAGCCCACCTGTACAAGCGACAATTCAGGTACCATTTGATGCCATCGGACGGTATTGATCGATGGTGTATATCAGATAACAGCAGAAGATTAGAAGAAGGTGATTTAATGAGCAAACCCAACAAAGTAAACACAATATATCCGACAATAATGGTTAATTTTACCATATAAAAAAATAAAAGATAATGTTATTTGTCAGTAAGTCTGAAACCTTAATCTATTTAAGACCGTAATTTTCTTAAGCAATGCTGTTTAGCCACTTAACAACTTGTCACTTCACGTATACATATGAGTTTTTAATCTACTAATATAAAATTTCTTATCATTTATAACATGAAAGGAATTTGTTCTGCTCTTTCTTGTTTTCTGTATAAGTGCATTGGAATAAACAATATTTTTCTTAAAAAGAAAGCTTTTTATATGTTTTATAATATTTAAAAATCCTAAATGTTCATGATACCTACTTAATTGTTTCATTCAGGAAGTCATACTATTTTTAAGACAACAATAGATTGATAGAAATTGTAGGCAAATTGATTACCTTAAATATGATTACAATATAGTGAGAAATCTGCAAAAGCTAATAATAAACAATATATGGGTAGATATTGTGGGTCTAATTCAATGCTGGTCGGTGCTTTAGTCCGCATAGTAGTTAGTGAACCTAATAAAAATGTATATATAAAAAAACCAACAACGATTTTTTTTAATCCACAGACTATAAGGGTGTCCCTAAAACGCATGTACCAGCGACCCTAGATTGTTAAGGCGAAAATACGACGATTTATTCTAATTTATCTATATGCAAAAATGTACCGTTAGGACGCCAGGGAGCGCCAAAGTTTTTGAAGAAATTTGAACATACTGTTATAAAACGGAAAAACGTGCAGTTTTCGAAATAATCCTATTTGAAATATTCAGTGCACCGATTGAAAACTGTTATCGTTTCAGGTAAAGTGCCTTTCCTACTGAAAATACAGCAAAATATTATTTGAAAAAATTGTTCAAAACGGTAAATTATTGGGACGCACAAAATTTCAAGAAGATCGGCGAGGTTTGATTTTGAAACCATTTTTCAACAAAGCACAAAGATTTTATCAAAGCAGGCCGATCTTCTTGAAATTTTGCACGTTCTCATAATTTACCGTCCTGAACAACTTTTTCAAGTAAAAGTTTGCTGTATTTTCAGTAGAAAAGGCACTTTACCTGAAACGATAACAGTTTTCAATCGATGCACTGAATATTTCAAATAGAATTATTTCGAAAACTGTTACTCCTAACGAATTCAACAAGGTATATCTTTTTTAGATACAACAGGTAGGAGAATCGATTGTTTCAATAGACAGATGGATACACTAAACAGTAAAATAATTCTGCCATTTAAAAGAAACAAGCTGTGCCATAAGTGACGCTCTCTACTAGTGATGTCAAAATTAGTTAAAAATTATTATTTGCCGTGCCAAAAAAACATAATTGTGCCATTTTTTTTTAATACTCCGACAGATTTCAAAGTTATTGAGATATTTCAAAATTAAATTCTAGCATTCCCGTATTTTTTAAACCAGCAACATTCGGATAAGGCATATTTGGCTCAATCGCCATATTTTGGTATGTAGTATCTCCAGTTCAGAGATTGCCCATTCTTAATGAATCACCCTGTATATTATCTGATTGTCACAACTTCTAAATTATAATTGTTTGTAAGAGAGTCAGATACATTTCGCCATTTAAAGTGGTTACTGGGGTAATCAAATTCCACTTTAAACGGAAAATATCTGATCCGATTTTGTAAAAAATAATTTTACCCGCTGAATTAGAAAATGTACTCCTGTACTGTTCAGAATAATAAATATTGGTCATATACGATAGTGCTTCTCCTCATTTTACAATAAATATTAGATTAAGTAGCTCATCAGCATGAAAAAAAAATTTTGCGTCTTAACTGTAAACCTTATCAAATTTTTTTAAGAAAGACAATTTAGCAAAGAAAAGTGTTAGCTTTTATCAGAAAAAAAATTGTAACAATCAAATAACATACAAAAAATATGAATAATTCTGTAACCTTAACGGAGGTATCCAGTTTAACACTTTTGTACACGTCGGTAATTAACATTAATTGCATGAAGAAAAACCTTTCACCAATATATTTTCATATAACAAATTTTAATCCTTACAACGCCTTCTCGAATTATAACGAATTATTGAATTTTTTCAAACCAAATGCATTTTTGCGTATAGGTAAATTAGCATAAATCATTTTAGGGACACTTTGTATGTTGAAAGAAAATAAATAATAGGCATATTTGAGACAAAGACAATATATGCTGATGATTCATATGTCGACAAATATTAGAAACTAAACGATTCCGTAACGAAAGTGCCATACAGGAAAACGTAGTTTTTAAGGAGTACCTACTATTAATTTATATAGAACTGATATAGTTGAATGTGAGGTGCAATTGAGACTCCTTCGCGATTTTAACATTTTATTATTATAATAGTTCTTTAATACATACTCATTGAGGTTGGTGGTAAAGTAATTAAATAATATTCTGTTGTAAATAAATATTTCTCTAATTTAAAATGTATTTATTGTTTTTTGTTTTCGCATCAGTGTTAAAAGTAAATTGCAGTACTAATACGAGTAAATAGTTCAATAACCGCATCGGATTAAACATAGACCTTTATCATCGATCTTGCATTAGTTCCGTGGTGGCAGATTATTGCAAGCAGATGGAAAATTTACCGACTTCGGCAAAACAAGAAATGCAAGCAGAATTAGCCAACGGAACTTTGGTCAATATATACCGAAGAACGTCGCATTGAAGGATAACTGCTGTCAACGAATGTAGCCGCTAATTTTGTGCTGATGCCGTCACTGACCGTAGACTGCGTACTGGAAATGGACTTTCTTACCGAATATAATTTCACCATCAATATAGGAACCACAGATTACTATAAACCCTAAGACAGATAGGATATACCCTACGTTAAGCATAGAATGTTTAACCAAACTTCAGCAAAAAGAAGTTGCCGATGTCATAGAACAATAATTTACAACATTTAAAGAGATCAGATACAAACCCGGAGTATTAAATCGAGTAGCTGATGCTTTATCCAGTCATCCAATTCCCGATATCAGTAATACCGAAATTCATGCTATAGAAGATATTTATCTTAAGCCCATGGTATACAAGAAAATTTCGAGAGGTAGAACAAGATCCTGACAAAAATTCCGATTACTGTATTAAAATGGCAAACTATACCGACATTTCTTCGACAGGTATGATTTCACAGAACCTGAACTGGCTGATCCTTGGAAACTGTGTATTCCTAGACCAAGACGATCTGAAATTTTACGGCAGGGCCATGATCAACCGACCGCTGGACATTTAGGTGTTGCTAAGACCATTGCTCTTATAGCAAGATTGTCCTGGGATATTCCGATATGTCCGACGATGTCCGATATGTCAATAATATAAATATTCCCAGTTACGACCACCAGGGAAAATGCAACCACGCCATCACGGAGAGCCTTGGCACACTGTTAGCACCGATTTAATTGGCCCGTTACTCCGTTCTACGTATGGAAACCAATATATTGTAGTTTTTCAAGACCAGTTCACTAAATGGATAGAATTCTAGCTATTACGAAAAACTACCTCCGCTGCAGTAAGCAGAACATTGCACGAAAGTATTATCGTTAGATTTGGATGACCGAGAGTGTTAATTTCGGAGAACAGGGCACAATATACAAACTGTGAAATGCGTTCTTAACCTACTTTGGAATCCGACAACTCTTTTCATGACCGTATACGCCACAGACGAATTCCGTCAAAAGAGCCAATAAAGTCATAGAAACTATGATAGCCCAGTTTTGTGAGAATGGCCAGATGAAATGGGACCGATATTTACCTGATCTTATGTTAGCCATGAATACCGCACGTCATGAGTCCACAGGATTCTCACCGGCGTACTCAATTTTGGACGAGAATTAGAAGTGCCAAAGAGTATTTTCCGAGAAGTCCAAACCGAAGATCCATCGAAAATGAAGCTACGGGTTTAAAAGAACGTTCCGATCGTTTGAACCAGCTGAAAGACGTATTTGAAATCGTACGGATTAATTTGGGCCGAGCTTTTAATTCACAGAGCTGTCACTTAGGTGACCAATTTATAAAGAAAGAACATATTTTCTCCTCCGCTGTACGAGGATTTGCCGCTAAATTAACACCCAAATATTCAGGTCCATACTCACAAAAATATGGTCACCGGTGGTATTCGACCTGAAGAATGAACAGACGGGACATAGATTTCGACGAATATACGTCAAAGATCTTAAATCAGCGCATTAAGTTATCTTTTATTACAGATATGGAACCAAAAACTCCAACCACCATTCGTTTGTTAGAGCTGTGTGGCCCCAGTCCGGAGGTTTTGCAGCTCTATGCGTTGCTACTACCGGACACTCCTAGCCCGGTAACACCACCACCACCAATAATAAGTCCGCTTGCAGCCACACCATTAGTCATTACTCCTGGGCGGTGAATACCATTACCACCAAAGTCACCGACGCCACGTAAAGAAAAGCTGCTTAGCCGCATTCCGAGGTGACGGCTGAGACCGCCTAACCCTTCCTGAACACCAGCGGAATCGGCTGCGTCTGGTTACTCCAGAAGGGACAAAATGGCTGGCTGTTCCGCGGCGAGAGGACAGATCATCCGTTTTAGGAATTTCAAGATTAGCATAGTGTGATATCCTAGTATTGTTTGTATATATATTTTCTTTGGTGATTTAGAACAGATTGTGTTTAGTTATTTAATGATTATTTTGTTATGTTAGCAAGAAAAAAAATAATGTTTATTTTTTTTACGAAGAAGGGAGGAATGTAATGAACCTATTTTATTTTCCTCATGCTGTACTTTAATTGTTTGGTGCACCGCGATTTTGCACACAACACTATTCACCGTTCTGTATAAAAGTCGGCGAAATCGCCTTCACCCGCAGTGCTTAGCAGGCTCTTTCCGCGGCACTCAACCTTCCTCTCAGCCAGAGTGCTTAGAAGACTCTTTCCGCGGCACTCAACCTTCCTCCCCGCCAGAGTGTTTAGCAGGTAATTTCCGCGGCACCCTAGCTTCCTCTGGATGTCCTGAGCGTTTACCTGGTAATTTCCGCGGAGCTCGAGGTATTGCCCGTATTTCTTCAACTCCGAGTACTTAGCAGGTGTTACTCCGCGGTAATCGATGTCGTCCTCGTGGTCTCCGACTCCGGGTGTTTACCAGGTTCTTTCCGCGATACTCGGCGTATGCCGTATATTCCTTACCGCCCTATTTGGACATCACTTCTCCACGGAGTGAGCCCGGACTAATTAAAGCGGTTGTACTAGTTCGGTATCTGCGATCGAACACCGAAAGTACGTCACAAATTTACCCCGAAATTGGTATATCTCATGATTCTTTATTTCAGAGACATGGTTTTCAAAACTTAAGTGTTCGTAGACACTGTAATTCTACTATATTTTTATTTAAAATAATGAACCATGCTGCAGATGATTCTGGCATTTTACAAAAGATATAATAATTCTCAGGTTCTCATCATGCTCTGTTGTCACCGTTCATCTTTCTGTTCCTCGAATTAATATGCTAATAAAATCTCTTTTATTTCAGATTTACACTAACTATAATTTAATAAGTAGCCAGTTAGATATATTTAACATAACTATTGCCCGTATTAAAAAAGTATTCTTAGATTAGTTTTACTCTTGCCTTTATTGTTAATTGCAGTAATTTACCATATTTTCACTGTTCACCTGTAATTAATGAAATCTGTTGTAATTTTAAAAATAAAAAATAAATACAAAAAATAAAAATAAAAAATATTCTATTTAGATCCAAATAATATAATTTTTAAAACTCTAAAACTTACTGAAAGTATACTTCGAAAATTAATTATTTAATAAATATAAAAAAATGTAATATACTTGAGCCGTAAGAATGTGCCTAAACTACAAATTGTAGGGTAATATATGCCTAAACTATTGTTTTGAGTGATATTTGAATAATTGGCATATATATATATATATATATATATATATATATATATATATATATATATAATATGATCAAGGAATTTTCATATGTATTAATATTAAAATAAGAAAGGAAGCAGTATCTTATATTAGATATATTTTATTT
Organism: Monochamus alternatus; assembly: GCA_037114965.1. Taxonomy (NCBI): domain Eukaryota; kingdom Metazoa; phylum Arthropoda; class Insecta; order Coleoptera; family Cerambycidae; genus Monochamus; species Monochamus alternatus. Next base: position 53,842,229 of record CM073427.1, on the reverse strand, counting down.
CCTGTTCATATATCTCCAATGTCGAATACTATAATCCATCCAGTGCTCCTCAGGGGTCGATATTGGGTCCTTTTTTCGTTAATGCTTTTGAATGATATCACTAACTAGTTGAACGTTTTTTGCCTGATCTGTATGCTGATGATCTTAAGATTTTACTAGAATTACATGTATGGAAATTTGTCTAAAAAAATTTACCCGAAATATATGAGTGGTTCGTTAATAACAATTTGCATGTATTGGTTTTCCTCATGATGATCTTTTACGAATATTTTCTCTAACCTCATTGGAAGAACGAAGAGATAAATTTTTACGATCTTTTCTTCATAAGTTATGTCGTTCTGGATAGTTGCGGATTAATTAGTTATTTTCATTATAATGTTCCTCGTGCAACAGACATGTGAAATGTTTTTATTTATCAACTCATCGTACAAATATTTTAAAATATTTTCCGATTGAATGAATCTTTTAATTTATTTGCAGTTATATCAGCAAATGTGTGAAAGAACACGCATTCCTTTTATGGTGATTTGATATATCTTTATATATATTTATTGGGTTTCTTCTTCTTTCTTGTATTATGTATAATGTATATCTTACGTATTATACTTATTGTATTTTTTTGTATTACCTACCTGTAAACGGAATTTCCGATGGACGGTGTAAAATAAAATAAAAATAAACGGATTAAACGAATTCTATTATTATTTTCTTACGAATATGGATACAGTAATATTAAATATAAAAATATATAAACCAGTAAACATAAACAAGAAAACTAAAATATGAAACAAAGGGTCAAAGAAATGAAAAATAACTTTCTGTATATTACATGGATTAAATATGGTCAAATTTTAAATTTGTTGTAGGATTCTCGAATTTGATTAAGTAGAATAGTGTACAAATATATTAATATGCTACATTGTAAACTCTTATTAATTAAATTAAAATTAAGTAAATTTATTATGAGAAAGCCTTAGTCAATTCTACAAAACGCAAATTATCCGATACGACAAAAATATATCGCTTTCTAAATAATCTCGAATGGAGATTTATGTACGTGTTTGTTGTGTATTACTAATTGTGTAAAGAAGATAAAAAGCCTTGATCTAGTATTTCCACTTATCTAAATCAACTCACTGTTTACGTGGGAGAAAAGAAATATCTATATATGGCACATAATAAAACACTTTCACATACGCTGCTGACATTCGTTTGCAAGAAAATGAAAACTGTTGGATATGGTAACACTTGTGGTAGTAGAATTATTTGTTCTGATTTAACGCCAGAATGAATCGAACACATTTTTGTTGTAATATTCAGACAAATCACAGTGCAGCTGTTTGGATAACTAAAATGAATGAATGATTTACATATATGTAAAACGAATCTACTATCTGAAGAAGTATTTTGACAAATACCATGAGGAATGAGTCAATAAAAAATATTTTCATAAAGAAGAAAAATCTTATTTCGTATTTCAATGAACAGATGATCATAATTTTGTGTTACGGACGCCGTATTCTTGAAGTAGTGTTTTCTACAAATACAAGTAATTTTAGAAATTTAAGAACTGAATAATATAGAGCTTAGCAAATAACAGGAATGTTATCTCATATCACCTGTGGATATTCAAAGGTACCGAACAAGCTACATAAAAACTGTTCAAAAAATGGGTTAAGGACGTCTCAGGTAGGGGGGCTCATGTATGTATAACAACAGAAAGCGGTCTGACCAACAAATTTTTAGGTAAGAAATCTTTCAAAATACGTATTTTTAACACGCTTATATTAGCTTCACCTGTATGTATGTATGTATGTATGTATGTAACAGAATCTTTCAGCGTAATTTTCACCAATTTCAAGAAGTCTGATCAGCTTGAAAATTTGCACAGGGTTCAAGGACTGATGACAATACAATTATTTAATAACTTTGTTCTAATGTCCTGACTAGGATCATCAGAATAAAAACTATTTAGATTACTTTGCAGGTTAAGTGTATACAATCCATCAGTGTTGTTTCCAAGCAGGCAAGGCAAGGGCAGGGGACTGTAATAGATTCGTGCTCTTGCTTTTCACGTATAGATGGCGACCTGACAGAATTAGTTTTCGGTTTTCGCCTAATTTTAAATTAAAAATTTTTATAAATAAATAAAAATTTGATAATTTATAACAAAATTCAAATAAACATTTTGATTTAAAAAATTTCGAAAAAATACAGAATTCAAAATTAAAAAAAAAAATTCTAAATATAAAATTTTGGAGTTTAAAAAAGTTTTGAAATACAAAATTTTGTAAATAATTTTGGATTGTGGAATTACATGATAAAATCAAATTTAAAAAATTTTAGAAATAAATAAAAATTTGATAATTTATAAAAAAATTCAAATAAAAATTTTTGGAAAAAATTTTCAATTGAAAAATTTTAAAATCCAAAAATTTAGAAAAAATTTCTAAAAAGACATTGAATTTTAAAATTTTGAAGAGCGTAAATTTTCAAATTCAAAGAAATTTTGATTTGAAAATTTTGGCAAGAATTTTGAAGAAAGTTTTGAATCTAAAATTTTGTAAAATTAGAAAGAAAAAAAAAGATTTTGATACGAGAACGTTGACAAAAATTTTAATTTGCATATTTTATAGAAACAAACAAAAATGAAAAATGAAACTATAACACAAAGAAAGAGGAGACTGGAGAAAAAAAAATGTATAGAAAAACTATATGAAATGGAAAGGTTACGTAAACATGAATGAAATGAATTTAGATTTATTGTCAAATATAAGATATTTTAAAAATTAAGGCTCTTAATTATAATTACTTTTGTTATTGTTTTGAGACTAAAAATTAAGAAAATAAATTATAGTTTAAAAAAACTAAAAAAACACGCTTTAATAGTAAACCGAACTAAAAAGTAGAAAATAATTTTGAAGTATCAAGAGTTTGTTACAGCAATAGAAAATTCCGACAATCAATTACGACTAATTAATTGGGAATAAGATTAAATTAGAAATTAAATTATTAATAAAATAATTCAATTATAGTAAAAAAAAGCGTGGGGTGCTTGATATTAAATGTTACCATTATTTCAGTAGTGCAGCTACTTATAAAAATAAAGTCATTATGAAAATATAGTAAATTGCACCCCACGCTTTTTTTTACTATAATTGAATTATTTTATTAATAATTTAATTTCTAATTTAATCTTATTCCCAATTAATTAGTCGTAATTGATTGTCGGAATTTTCTATTGCTGTAACAAACTCTTGATACTTCAAAATTATTTTCTACTTTTTAGTTCGGTTTACTATTAAAGCGTGTTTTTTTAGTTTTTTTAAACTATAATTTATTTAAATTTAACTGTATATGTCAATATTGTTATAACATAAACTTACATAGTTCTGCATATAAGATTGTTCACTTTTCTCTATAAGTAGATATGTGAAAATAACTGTTAAAATGTGAGGTTAGAATAGCAAAATAGTGTATGCCTTACAAACAATTTTTAAAAGTTATTATTTTATTTGAGTAGAATTGAAAGAGTAAAAGTGGATAAACAAAACATCAAGAATTTTAATTTTGATTGATTGATTAGTTTTGTTTTAGGTGTTTTATTTTTCGAGATTTCTGTACCTAAAAAACATGACAAATTTGATTATTTTACGACGACAAATACGATGACCTTAAATATATCCCCGTCAAATCATAATTCATCAAATTTCGCAACTTTGCTCCCATTTAACAATATATTTAAAAAGATATATCTGAGGTTTTTGTAGTTAAATAATTTATTTTTGAGATACCTACATCAAGTTAAATAACGATACAAATATTTTCAAATACATTTTAATTTTAAAGGTGTAAATTTTTGATGGCATACAAAATATTAATATTTAATTTAACCACTCGTACTCAGTGTACGGAATATAAGAATTTCGTGTACCACTCAAATTTGACGTTACCGGTTATTTCGTATCTCTAGAGTCACCTGTCATGTTTTTATGTTGTACTGCAACTACCGCATGATTATTGAGATGATAATAGATACTACTTTGTAATATAACATAAATGATTACATTACACACAAAATTATATTTCCCCTCTTAAGCCAATATATTCACATTATTTGCTTTTAATCTTATAACTTCAAATATTTTATAACAAAAAGAAGGGCTTTTTTCTATATTTTTCTTTGTATTTCTAAGGGTTTTTGCTTCAAGGAGAATTAACCAACAAATTATTTGCATACCTAAATGTAATTGTCACAAAATAGTTTAATTGTTTCATAACTGAATGTTCTTTCATAAAAATTAATCGAAAATTATTGATGATAATTCAGTAGAAAAACACATTAATTTCATTTTTTTCGTCCTGTAAATTGTGAATAGTAGTGTCTCATGGAATTTATGTATAATTTAACGTTCCTCAAATAACAATTCTGTAACCTCTACGTTGACTTAACCTCTAAAATAATTCAAGCGACAGAACAGACTTCATTTTTCACTAAATAAACTTCAAAACGTCAACCAAATCTTTACTTTGACGTTTACTCTCTCACCTTCAACTTCTCAAAATAGACTAACCGTGAAGGCGTAGCTGACCCGCTTATAATATGTAATTTTTGGGTTCTTGAAGTTTCCACTGCTATTGAGAACGCTTCTCCAACCAAATCGAATCCAGTCTGAAATGTTCTAGAAAACGTCAAAATAAAGGTATTCATAAATTTACACATAATCATTAAATTATTTAAGTAATAGCCAGGTAGGTAAGCTTCCCTAACAATAATAATTATGTATAGAAATTTGTTACATTTTACAGAATGAGGTCAATTTGAGATGAGTACCTACGCTTATTATTATTTGTGTATTTGTATTATTTACTAAATTATGCGTAACTGAAAATGGTATTCATAATTGTCGTAAAAGAACCTTCTGAAGTTTCTTAACTTTCTTGAGGTCCTCACTCTAAGCTATCTGAACTTAATGGATAAGTTGCTAAATTATGTGGGGAGATGTTGTAAATGCAGGAGTTTGCTGCCAATCATGTCCCAGATATGTGATAGATCCGGCGATCTTAGTGGCCAGGGTATACTCATCAATGGGTACGTGTTGAAGATATTATCCATTAATTTTATTTATCGTCATCTAGATCTTAGTTTTTAAACACTTATACGCCTAGACTTTTATCTATTACGCAATTGTTATCGACTGGGAGAAGATTTCCATTCATGATCAAACAGATGAATATTTACACGGTCGAAATTATGGTTTTGGGTAAGATTTAAAGTAATAATTTCAGCTTTTTTTGTACTTATATCTAGACAGATACCAATCCCAAAAGATATTCTTGTGTGGGAAAAAAACATACCTAAAATAAAATGGAATTATGCATTATTTGTTAAAAGTACATAAGACAGAATAAGTTTACCACATAATTTCCACCACAAGCACAATGCAATCCACAAACCAATCAATAATTTTTAACCCTGTTATTTTATAAATCTATGATCTAATGCCCGTTTGCACCGAATAAGCATTAGTTGAAAATAAGACATGCTTAAGTATGCTTTTCCTATTGCAGCATACGTTAAGATCTTCTTTAATATGAAAACAGATATTTAAATTTAAGCCTCTGTTTGACAGTGACTTATGAAATTCTTTAATTCAAACAGAGTTAAAATGTGCGAAAAACAAGCATAAAAATTTAAAAAACGCTGAAAGTGCAAACATAGTGATCAATGTTAATGAGTGTAGTATTAAAGTAGTAAAAAAGTACCTATAATGGATATTAGATGATATTTGATGATTTGGATACTTTGGAAATTAGATTTTGCATTTGTCAAATTCAATTATACGAGATCTGATCATTTCCATACAATGAATGCATTGAATGAAGATGATTTAGCCACTAATACTAACCATAGAGAAAATAAAGTAAATTATTATTATTGTTAGTTTGTCTCTGATATTAGCTGGTCTTGATGAACATCAACAACAGCCATACCTATATTACAAATAACAACAACAAAAACAAACACCACAGACATGCACATAACACTTAAAATATAATGGAAACTGTATGGGTGAAATTTTGTTGGAGAATTTGCATATTGCAAACAGCGCCATCCAACGGATATGTACCTAACTAAATATGCAATTTATAGATCTCTTTATTAACTTGATTGACCACAGCGCCACCTATATGATAAACACTATATCTCATCAACACTATTTTAAAATATACAGGATGGGTCGGAAGAAACGCACCAAATTCTGCACGTCAAAGTAATAAGAAAAAACTCAGATGCTGTCATGCGATTTTCATTCATTTCAATAAAATAAATATATTTATTGATATTCTACTAATCATAGCATTTGTAATAGTTAAATGTTCAAAAACACCACCATTGACCTTTAAACAATTTCTGCTTTGTCAACGAAGGCCGTCTGTAGCTGTTTTGATTGATGCAAGGGTTGACGTCGAATTAGTGCCTTGAAAACAAGTAAAAATTATGTAACATTTGAGGTTTTTCTTATTATTTTTTACATGTAGAATCTATTCCTGAAGTTTGGCGTATTCCTCCCAGCTCATCCTGTATCAATGAAATTAAAAAAAAACATAAATGTAGAAAGCTGATAGTAGTAATGATGCACTAAACTAAAATATATATTTTTTAATGCCATAATTAACATAACTCTTACATATAAACGTACATAAGTTAAGGTTTCAAAGCAAGGCTAATGAGAATATCAAAGTAAATCTCAAAACTATTTTACCATTACATTTGCTACCATCGACTTTGTAAATTTACATTTTTTCCAATTCCATTGTTTTTATCAGGCATTTAAGAACACTTCAAAGCAATTAATTCACTAAACACTTCCTTTTCATCATAAAATTATACCACTTTAAATTCCTAGATAAGTTAAAATGCATAAAATTGAGAGCGCGAGCTTTTCATGCGTCAAAAGCACGTCAAAAGAATCAAACATCAAAAACAAACATTACATTAGTAATCGTCCAATCAAATCATAGAATTTTGAGATACTAGCGCCCTACAATGGATATGTGCCTAACTAATATTTAGTGTATTTCTGGCTGCATACCAAAAACACTTTCAAAAGTAAACCATGGACTTTCCATTATATTTGTAAGTGTTATGTGTAGACATGACATTACACCGAAACCTAACCTTACTTCCATGTAACAAACTGAAGAAAAACAGAAAGAACTAAAATACCTAACATAAAGTAACGAAAGTTACTAGATTTGTGCGTTGTTGCCAATACAAAGACGTACTTTGCTAAGGATGATTTATAATACGTCGGTACAATACTTTAAAAAAATAAGCATAACTTAACTTTAAGAACAACTTTATTAAGTTGTTCTTAGTAAAATGTCGGTGCAAGCGGGCATCAGGGTCTTAAACGTTTCTTAAAACACCAAATAGACGATTTCCCAAATTTAGTATTAATAGACGAATACATTTCTGCAGAATTACTTATTAAAATACGGCCGCAAGTATTTTTAATTATTATTTTTTAATTACTGAGATTCGACAAATGTCATTCGAAACACCAAAATTGATGAAAGAATAATTTTGTATTCGCGGATATTTTTCGGGCCGTTTACACGACTAGGGGTGTACCCGAGTTCTTTCGAGATGATATTACAGCTGGAAAACTTAATGAACGTTTTAAAAGTTTTCTTTACTTCTGTGGAGGACTGCATACGGAATTATCCAAATAAGTACAATTTTGAAAGATACTTTCGTGGCTAGCGTGTGTAGCGTGCCGGCTTAGTAAACTTAAGGGTACAGACCATGGGTTGGACACTCTCTATAAAATTTTGTTAACGAGTTTTAGTTTTACCACATACCACCAGAGGTGCTGATAACCGTTTGTCCTTTTTTATTATTCCTTTTATTTTTGTTCTATTGTCTAACGCATTCAAAATTTGAAATGTTTTTGTGTTCCGTTTGATTTTCTTGTACGAAAGTTATACGACTGAGTATTTTTTAAGTTTTCTGTGCGATTTTAGTGTTTTCTTCGATAGACATTAATATGTTTTTTATTTAAAGGTAAGTATACTAAAAGTTAGCATTTTTAATGTATATTAATAAATAATTTTAACTAGGTTATTTGAGAGGATAAGAACTCACCAATTCATCGATATCCTAATCCTGATAAGGATAAGGATCGATATAATACTACTCTTTATGACTTCAAATTGAAATTGAGAGACATTAACCCTAAATGAGTATGCAAACTATCGCTTATGCCATAAGCATTTCTCAATCTGACATTGCTAGTAATAAATTATTGGAACCAACAATACCTTCAAAGAATTTACTAAAATACAGGTATGTATTGAATATATTCTTAAATTGAAGTCCATACAACATGCATTATATAATATGGTCCAGATTTATACATATTCTATTCATAAAGTTCTTTTGTCTAACATTGAGAAATGAGTAGAAGTTATTAACTTCTTAGGACTTACAATGCAGATTATTATTATTTCTTAATAACCAATACAATTATTTTGTTACAGATTGTCCGACATCTATAATTGTCTCAAAGTCGTTTTTAGAAGGGTAAGAGTACGTAGGATCATATAATTACCGTTAAACAAATAGTAGAAGAATTTAATAAACCAAGAAGGAAAACTATACTTTTTTGGCATTTATGGACACTGAATAAGCTTTTGAACATACTACCGACAGGAAAAATATGAGGAAGCTTAGAAAAGAGAGATGTTGAACCGAAGCTGATAAGGTCGATTCACAGCAACAGTAAGAACTATGTGATTAGTAAAAATCTTAAATAGGTATAATATACAAATGCATTTTATTGCATCTAAAAATAAAATCAACTTATAATATTTTTAAAAAATTTGACAAAATTAGAACATTGTGCACATAATAATTAGAAAATATATGTATCTAGTGTAGTATTAGAATGTTTAAATAAATTTAATTTATAAACTATTGGTTAGAAACTTGTATGTACCTGTAAATATAAAGTTTTTTTTTGCAACAAAGTAATTCCGTTCATTATAATTTAATATTATACTAAAATGACAAAAAAATCTTTATCTAAGAATTTAGAGTTTATAGAAAAAAAGAACTTAACATGTTCATAATTTGTTGTTATTCATTGATGAAGAATTTTAAAAAATTACTCTTGTTGGGTTCACACACTTAACTTAAAAATATAATTAGGATTATGTAATTTTAATTTAATCTGTATTATCAGTTATTATTGAATTACTTGTTTAAAGAAATTTATGAATTATCAATTTCAATTTTGTGCTGGTATTTGTAATTTTGGTGCAAAACGTTTTTTTGTCAGAAAGATTGTATATGACACTTAAAAAACTGACTCAAATATATGGACACACGATATTGAGTAAATATGTTTTACACAAACCCAAAAAAGAAGACTGAATGCAACGAGAGCCAATTACAACATCTAATACACCAACAGAGCTGCAGCGGTAAGTTGCATTGTAACGGGTCTTGTTCGTAAATTCTTTTTTTTTATTCTCAATAAATTGCAGTCCACAAACCTGAAAATACTTATTATCATTCATTTTTCAAAATTGCAAATTCATTTTGACCATTTTGCTTATGTAAGTATCAGTAAAAAGATTCAAAACTCGATAATACATTAAATAATTTATTTTAACATTACTAAGAAATTAAATTATTTACTTAAAAATAAATCTATTAACTGTTTTACAATATTTGTTTTATAAATGATTTCATTAAATATTGGAGACGTTTTAGAAATATATGTTACATAAAATCACATATGTCAATTGTATCAGGATTACTTAATTTTTTTGGCATGCTAAATTTGAAAAATAATATTCACAGATGTTTTACACATAACTTTGAGGGCTCAGAAAATACAATTTACAGGAAAATTTACAAAAGACATACTTAGATTTCAAAGTACCTATAGTATTTAAAATACCTGCGATAAGTAGGTATATAGAAAGATATAATTTAAATTGAAAAGTAAATATATTTCTTTCTATATACTCTCTGCAAGTATTTTAAACACTATAGGTACTTCTAAGACTTCTAAGAACGTCTTTAGCGAATTTTTTTAAATATTTTATTTTCTGAGACTTCAAAGTTATATGTAAAACATGTGCGAATATTATTTTTCAAATTTAGCATTTCTTAAAATATAAGTAATGTTATCGATACAATTGCCACTACAATTAAAATTTTAAATAAAAAAAAAAACTAAGGGGCTATCCCAGATTTATAACAAATTAGTTTTACCACATGTCAATAGAGGGCGCTAAACATGAAAACAAGATTTGCTAGGGAGTGTCCCATCTATCTTAAGTATATTTTATCTAGGGGTACAGACAGAGTGGAAGGAGGTTTTCCGGTTACCGGTAACTCGCGTTTATTGGCGCTGTTTTCTCGCACTGAGACCGCGCATAGTAGAAGCAACAGCTTCTACTATGTGCGCTTTTAATAAAAGCGAGAAGAAACAAAGATTTATTCGGTACGTCTTAGGTACTTCTTTGCAAAATATCAGCATTTGACGATAAACTGATCGTTTTGGATTCTATAATTACTAAGCCAAAGAGAAAATAATTTGAGTACACCTCAGATATTATTCTCAATAGAAGAAATTATTAAGAATTTATCATTTATTTAAAATTTAAGAAACGTCAAGGAAAGTTCTTTTCAATATACAAGGGTGACATAAGAAATCTTTCACTGCGTTTTAGATAAAGTGTGTAATCTACATAAATAAGCTATTCTATCGGAAGCAAGACTTGTTATTACTTTGAGGTAAGTAAATGATTTACTTTAGTTTAAAGGTACCTACGAATATTTTTTTTATAACTTCTATTAATGAAGTCATATGTAGAGTTGCAAGGTTGCATATAATAAATATCTAAATTATAAATTAATCTACCTCAATTTTCTAACGAAAAAAGAGATACTTTGCATAATACAATTATTAAATAATTTTCAAAATCCACTTTTGAACAAAATTATACCAACATATAATCAGCCACATATATACTAAATACCTAATACAATATTAAATACAGGATGTGCAGAATATAAGTGACGATACTAAAGGGGCTTGTATATCTGACTAAAAGAAGCAATACATTTCAAAAATGAAAAACAACTGCAATAACATGCAAAACAGTGTTACGAAATTACAAGCTAATTCACAATTAAGGTTAAGTAAAAGCTCCTGTAACGTAATTTGGTCAGTATTAATGAAGTAAACAATAAAGGTTTCCCAAGAAATCCTTAGAACTGTAACGTACTGGAACGTACGACAACATTATATCCATTACCTGCTGCTGCTAATCTCAAATTGTTAGTAGTAATTAGCAGTGTGCCTAGTGAATTTCATTTTTCTGTACCTAGTGTTTGTTTAATATTTGCGTACATAAACAAAAATGAAATAATTTGTAGTAACCATGACCAGTTAATTTATGACAAATTTAGGAAAAACTCTCTGGCTACGAGATGTTTGAACACTTATAACTATTTGACATATTATTCTGTGTTGTGAAAAGAGCTCTAAGAAAACCGCTAAATATGTTTACTACGTGTATTTGTATTTATTATGTACAAACATCTGACATGGTAGGTGGGCGACGTCGTCGTTCAAAACCTGTTTGCTCTCATATACCGTTGGTCAGAGAAAGGACCCCGCAATAATCTTATGGAAATTGGGTTTCTGTCAAATTGTCTGAATTTTTGATATGTTGTAGATTTTGTCATTCTGAACAGAATTCTCCATGGCACAAAGTGCCAAAATGAACATTTTGGCAGCTACGGAGCTGCCAAAGCTCCCCTGGCCCGTTGCAAAACTATTCATTTTCAATACTCAATGTGAAAAGAGGATATTTACTTTTATATTCCTCGTTGAAAGTCAATTGACAGCTGTCAACTGTCAATTTTGCCAATCTGGCATGAGAATTGAATTCAGCTCCCTCAAAAGCCCAAACTCTCAATGTGAAACGAGAATATTTACTTTTCTATTCTTCGTTGACAATGTATTGACAGCTGTCAACGGTCAATTTGTCCAATCTGACATGAGGGTTGAATCCAGTGACCACAAAAGATTACCCTATATATTAGAATAATTAAAATATGCTTTTGACATCTGTAAATAGTATTGAAAATGAATAGTTTTGCAACGGGTCAGGGGAGCTTTGGCAGCTCCGTAGCTGCCAAAATGTTCATTTTGGCACTTTGTGCCCATGGAGACTTTTGTTCAGGATGACAAAATCTACAACATATCAAAAAATCAGACAATTTGGCAGAAACCCAATTTCCATAAGATTATTGCGGGGTCCTTTGAATTCTAATAAAAGCGGGCACGCAGGGTTCCGTTGTTATAATTTTCAAAACATATAAACGCGGATCGGTGCAGGGCACTTTTAAGTAGGAAACCACTTCCACTGTGTTTTTATATTAATTTAAATATACAATTACCAATTTCACAGCTTACAAGTACGTATTCGGCGATGTTTACCAGTAAGCGGAATATCTGCTTTCCGTCTGTCTGTACCCTAAGATCGTTAGTTCGATTCTCAGAGGGGTCAATTTTTTTTTAATTATGATGCCCTTTAACTGTTAAATATAAGTTTCATCATATTTGTAAATGGAATATTGAACATATACGTATTGTATAAATGTTATATTTAGAGTCAATTGGTAAAAATAATCTGTATATTTTACTTCAACGGAAAATTATGATGGAGTTCCATATAATTTATTCCTTCCCTTAAGGCACCTATTTAACAAAAAAAAATTATCTAATATAAAAACATTAGTTGTTTTTTATACTTCTATGTCAGTACAAACTAAGAATGAAGGTTTGTTATTACAGAATAAAATAAATGTCATCTCACGGATACGATTACGCAACGATTATAAAGGAACAGAGTACAACACACCGCGCTTTATCATGAAACGACTGTAACTAACAAATGTAGGTGGCTGTGCAATTGCAACATAGACGGCTGTTTGTATCCACTGCAGTGTATATACGATATTGTTTTGTTTACCTGTGCCGGTGCGCAGTCCGTAATAACTTTGTGAGTTAACCTAAAACGCCGGAGTGAACCCCATTGTACTTCGCGGCATCAAACTCTTCACATGGAAAGAGGCGCGCTGTTTTTGAATTCGAACTCTAATCGAAGTGGGTCACGCAGATTTGATTTGTTTGTTCATCAGGTTTTCTCAATTGCTGTAATTACTTATTGATCAAGTAGTGTCGGTGCAGATTTGCTAGCAAGAAGTGGAATTACGGTATTTTCTATGCACATGTGTTTGTGTCCATAAGTGTGTGTGATAATAAAATGTGAAAATGTGTGATACAAATAAAAATACTGAGGATAGTGTCTACATTGAAGACTTCGATGAGTTGCCTAGGAGACCTTTTATAAGGGTATGTTTCATTATCATTACACTACTGTTTCCAATAAGAATAAAATATTTGTTCAATATTCAAATTACTGTAATTTTTCATTTTTATTATTTAATCTAATTATTTCTGAACGGTTGTAGTCAAGGAAATTGTTTTGTTAAAGAATCGTATCCTACTTTTAATAATACAGAAACAGAATGTGTCCGGAAATTGTTATTTTCAGTGATAAATATATAGATTTATTCTATAACTATTACACAATAAAAGTATAATCGTGGAGTACTGTTTGTCCAATAAAGACAGTAGCAGGTAAGGGGCAAATAACATAACTTGGTTCAATTTTTTCGATAATGGCTCATTTATGTAAGCAATACATTTTATTCAATGCAAAAATCCAAGACTGCAAAGCATATTTTCTCTTTGTCATATTATTATAAGTTTTTTGAGGGTTTTTAGAGCGTGTGTTATATTAAATGCATGCTAAAATAGGTACATTACCTAAACTGGCTGTCAGGCGACAAGTTAGAAGCATACTTCAAGCACAGTACTTTCTTTTGCTTAAAAATTGTACAACTTTATTCTTTTTAAATAATCCTGACGAATAAATTTTGTGAATATGGCTAAACTTTGTTCTGCTTCATTGTATGTTCGTCACATCTTAACTGATAGGGATTATATTTTTCTATTATATTCCTATAGTTTACAAATACATGTATAAAATTTAATATCAGTAAAAACTATCCTGTTCTCCAAAATCTAAAAATGTTCTTTCTATGCATATGTTGGTATGTACATGTAAAATATATTAATCCATTTAACAAATTAACTATTGTATGACTTTCAAGAGAACTCGATTAATATGTATAAAATAAAGTATATCAATATACTATGAAAAAATTTGCGATATATTCTCGGCCATATCGTTATCTTCACATACCTATTTTTATTCATATCAGTTCTAAGTAATCAGTAGTAATTTTGGTAAATTAAACTTAAGGTCGATTCTAGTACCTAAAATATCAGTTTAGAGGTTGTGTTATTTATTTTAATAATATATATGAATTTTTAAGCATTTTTTGAAACAAAATTAATTTAGTTTGTGGTTTTATTTCAGTTGTAAAATATTACTACACTGTTTATGAGTAATAAAGCTATATAAACAGCTTGAATATAAAACAATGCATGTGGGTGTGCGTGTGCTATCACGTTATATATTACATGATATTAGGTAAATTTTCTTAAAAAAGCAAGTAGATGGGATTCACACAAATATGTGTTACAAAGCATAAAAATCAACCGGCAAAGGTTATTGCCTTGTTTATTCTTTGAAAACTTATCAGTATGGCTTTATGTGTCTTACAGATATATCGTCTGAAGATAATTTGCATTAATACTATTTCTCATTTTACAGAAAATTTGAAATATTTCTATTTTACTCATTAATAAGGTATTATCACCGAACAGTTGTACGTAAACTATGATCAAAATTTTTAAGGGTAATTCTACTAAAATAAATAAAAACTTTTATATTAACGTTACATGTTCTCAAATATTTTTTTTATATTAAGTACGTGATAAGCTTACAAACTTAACTTTGCAACTAAATTCTACTGTTAAAAATTACTGTCTATTTGGAAAAATTTGACTTCCAGCAAATGAGACTCGGTTAGTGTCAGTGCTGCCAACTGTATCAATAAAAAATACTGTGAGTGGCACATAAAATGTTTCTACAAAGTGACACCTTCAACCATCCTAGTTTTCTTTGTAAAAAATATGTACTTTTCTAATTAAATACTGCGTTAGATGACGTGTTTTGAAAGCTTGTAAATTAGAACTATTTTTATACCTAGCAACTGTAAAGACATTGCGATAAAATCCAGTGTATTGTAACTTACGTCACACATCGTTTACATATACTTAAGCGAGTAACTGTACTAGCTTCTATTGCAAAGTCTATACTACTTTATTAGAATATATCTACTGTTTCAATTAATTTGTGGATAAAAACGTATACTTTTCCGGAAATCTATTCATATAATATTTATTTATAAAAATCTCCTTTATAGGATATATAAGCCTTCACCCAAACTCTATTTTATGTCATTTCAGTTCAGGTTTCTGAATATTTATTTCACACAGTCATAGGTAGGCAAAGCAGGTACCTAAGTAGGAAAATTTTAATTCATCAACATGGGTTTACGAAAGGCAGATCAACAACTTATAACCTAATAACAGTCACGTAGTTTATAGCTAAATCCACTGACAAACAATTGCAAATCGATATTATTTACACAATTTTTTTGAAGGCATCCAACAGACTGGATTATGGAATATTACTGACAAATCTGAATACATTTGGTCTCTAAAATTCCCTTTTAAAATTGTTTAGATTATATTTGTGCAATAGATGTTGTATGTTTTTTTGTATGTCTGTTGATTACAAGTTTAACAAGAATCTGTCCTTAGGCCTCTATTCTTTATCAATGATATAACTAACTGTTTAGAAGCTCATTTCCTTCTCTTTGCTGATGACTTGGAAATAATATTATCTACCACTGTATCAATTATTATCATATTCACGCCTTCGAAGTAATTAATAATTCCAAATTAATTAGATTTTTTATTAACTCTTAGAAGGGTAACGTTATGTATGTCTTATATTTTAGAATTATCTAAGTTATAACATCCTCTGGTTTCAGGATCAAAAAAAGTAGATATTTTATACAAATAATCGCGCTTATGCTTTTGCATATATATTTGATATGTTCTATATTGCAATAAAAAACTATAAATGTAAATAATCAAAGGTGGGAGTTATTCAAATGAATATTTTAATTTGCAAATAAAAATGAACGAACGAACAATGCTCGCAATATTAACGTGACTGCAATATCACGAAACTTTATAACAACTGACTTGTATAGTATTGAAAATGTTTTAGCATATCTCCTTGACAATGTAGAATAGATATAAACTTACTGATAAAGTATGAATCATACCTATATATTGTTTTCGGCGTTTGTATGCCGTATTCGATATTAATACTATATTGAACGTTTTATTTCTGTTTTTATCTTGATGAAATATTCAGTTATAAATTTTTTACATTTATATGGCGGACCATTAATAATGGGCCATAGAGCACGAGGGACATCTTTGGAACAAAATATTATGATTTAGCTAAATATGTCTTATTTTATGTTGACTAAACGTTCTGATTTGGTTCACTACAAAGTCTTATTTGGGTGTCATTTCACCTATAAAAGATACTCTGTGTATTTAGGTACACAGGTAGAACTTAATAATTCCTACCATTTTTGAGAAAACTGCCTTAAGGGCGTCGTATTCTTGAAATAGAGTTTTCTACAAATATAAATAATTTTAGACATTCAAGAAATGAATAATGTAGGGCAAATAACAAGAATGTTATCTCATGTCACCTGCGAGTATACGGAGGTACCAAAGTAAACCGAATATATAAAGACAGAAAGCGGCCTAACCAACACATTTTTAGGTACAGAAATCTTTGAAAATACGTATTTTTTTTTAAACTTAACTTACATAGTTCTGCTTATTAAATTATTCACATTTGTTAATAAGTGTGTGAAAATAATTTTTAAAATGTGAGGTTAGAATAGCAAAATAATGTCTTACAACGCTTTTTAAAAGTTATTATTTTGTTTGGATAATTTAAGTAGTAAATGTGGACAAATAAAACATGGTACTACTTTTGTTCTACGTGTTTTATATTTCGACATTTCTATACCTAAAAACACCACAAATTTGATCATTAGACGGCGAAAAATACGCAACTTTAAAAATTTTCTACTTACGC
Organism: Monochamus alternatus; assembly: GCA_037114965.1. Classification (NCBI taxonomy): domain Eukaryota; kingdom Metazoa; phylum Arthropoda; class Insecta; order Coleoptera; family Cerambycidae; genus Monochamus; species Monochamus alternatus. The sequence goes on along the minus strand of CM073427.1, from coordinate 53,824,967 downwards.
AGTTTGTGAGTGCACATAAACAAAAATGGAACATTTTAGTAACCATGAGCTGCATGAAATGTTAATTTACGGTGAAGCTGGTTTCTTTCTTTGTTTCTCTGGTTAAGAGGCGTTTATGTGGAGAACGCTTCTCGCAATCAACGGCAGTCATTTTCAGTACTTGTTAAAACTATTTCGAATTTTATTCTGTGTTGTGAGAAGAGTCCTATGAAAACCATGTATCTAACTATGTTTAACTGTACCTGCTCTGTGATTATTATGTAATTAATTATATTTTATTTGCTACAATACAGCAAAATAAAGGGACTAACACTCTGTATTATTGGTCAAAGTTAATAAATGAAAGTGCATAAAGTTCATTATTTTTCTAGTAAAATAAATTCCAATAATTTTGCCTTGAAAGAATCTTCATCATGATTATAACATTCACGTTTCAATTGAACTTTCTATTTTACCTAATAAATAAAAGGTTCAGGATGACTTGCCTCTTTATCAAGGATATGGTTTTAGTGAGGCTGCAGGGGATACCTACAGTGACGGATAAATTCTGATATCTTTTTTATGTTCTATCGTATACTTTGTAGCGAAACTTTTTGCATTTAATTATATAGACCATAATACAGTGTAATAAACGATATAACATTAAAAACAAATAGATAAATTGAACTTTAAGTGCGATAAACTTTACAAATTTTTCATGTGTATTTATTTAAAAATGTAATGTGGTTGGTGAATTAATGTAAAAATGGTTCTAAACACGTACATGCGTACGTTATTTTGTTAAGCTATTACTCGCCTCTGTCATACCCAAAACCGACAGAAATACATGAGTCTACATCTAGTGATCACTGGCCGCTCAATACTATACCCTTCTACAATTAATGTAAATCATTTAGCAGTTACTAAAGTAGAATAGAAATAAAATTGTATAGTTTTGGGAACAAGTATGTATGAATTACAATTAGGTATGTATGTTACAAAACTACAAAAAACTGTTTAAAAGAAACTAGCGAAATTAAATGTTCAAATTAAGTAAGTATACTATATACTCTATGAATACTTTGCAAATTTTAAATGTACACTGAAAAAAATGAATAGTAAACGCTTATACAATTGTAGACCTGTGTACTACAATTTGTTGTGATTATAACTCGTAACACAATTTGTAGTATTATATTATCATATACCACTATGCTTACAATTTTGTCGTAATCTCCAAACACTATTATACTACAACAGAAATGTTACCAAATATACGTACCTATATTGTTGTACCATTAATTAAAAGTTATGTGAGTTTATTGACGCACAGACAGCAACAGTTTACCAGCATTATTGTATCTCCCACTACAAGGTTTTATAAAAATGTTAAATACATTAATAATTAATTACTATTGAATTGTTTAAAAAATTATACATTGGTAGTTAATAATTTTTACTACTTTGATTTCTGTTGCAAATGTATAGCAAACAGTCAACGTCATTCGTCTGAGGCACATCAGACATATACCGGATTGGGTCAGGCACACAGAAGTGAACCTGAGTACACGTGATGTAATACGTATAGCCCTAGCTGGGTGCTCGCTCTTTGTCATATCCGATAGAAGTTAAAGAATGAACGTGATGTAAGTGTCTACATCTAGCGACTTCATGCCGGACTTGGCGGTCTCACAAAAATAAAAATAGTGATAAGCATAACCGGAAAATTTCAGGATCAGATTAACCGGATGAATAATCGAACCTAGACAAGCTTATGCAACCAGTACTACCATATGTGTTGAGTAGGGTGTACTATATAACCATAATATAAACTATGAATGATGTTGTGAAACTAAGAAAAACAAAAGTCAGGTTAGGAATATAATCAATTTGCCTACATTAAATATGTTTTAATTGACTGAAATATAGTCAACATTGATACAACAAAACTAGTTAAAACAACCAAACTAGTCTAACACAGAAAAAAAATAAATGTATAGGTAAGATAAGTAATATCTGTCTGTCTGAAATATATATATGAAAACAGATAATTTAATTATTATTTATATGTATATATGGAGAACAGTAAGTATGTACTAAGTAGAAACAGGTAAAAGTTATATTTTTTATTGAGTTACCATACCATACTTATTTAGGAAATAAGTAATTTAATTAATTGGAATAAAACAGTTCTACTGAAACAGCTGAATGTGAATACACGATTATTTGCACATAACTGATGATTGAAAAATTATATATTTAATACAATAACATAGAGCACGTAAAAGCACAGATAAACTCACTTATATACAACCCTTAAATAATATATAGATTCCATAAGGATCACTATAATCGCAAATGATTGGAATGTAATTTCTTATGATACAAAAGGCATATTCGGATTCCAACAGCGAACAGTTCCAGAAGGATACAAAATAGTCCACTGATCCCAGATATATTTTTGACAAATTTTTATTTGAGTTCTTTCAAAAGTGAAGCGATCGACTATATTGTACTGTCGTAGAACCGTTCACGGTTGCAACCCTAATAAAGCAAAAGTACCGCGAGTTGCTTACTACTGTGACGTCACATAATTCGAATGACATAAACCAATAATCAGGTTCTAAAGGTTACTTACTTCAATGACTAAAAGTGTTGTAAATATAATCTATAAATATTATTATTTCGCAGTATACCCGCAATTTAAATTGTACAATAAAACACTTATTCTAAAATGTAGCAAAAAGTTTTATAATTATATTAAAATTCACAACAACCCATCACTATAACACTTTTGCATTTACCACAACAGCCAACTTATATGGTTTAATACAGTTGCAGTTTATTCTACGACAAAATTGTAAGCACAAATTTGTAGTAACTATTTCAGTAGTATTCCTTTCAGTGTATATAATTACGAAATCATGTGGTTTAAAATTTGCCAGTTGTTTAAAATATGCTACAAATTTTATTGCACAAGGTTGTGTGAATATCAACTAAAGGATTTCGCTGAGTGTGAAATTGCAGTAAGGTTTTCATCATTTCCTCGAATGTTCTGTTCTTGAGGTCTACCATGACACGATAACCAATGTTAGTTTTGGCTACGGAGTGCGCTATGCAACTTAAAACCCACGATGGGGAATACTGACATCAGGAATTGTTCAACTTTACTATAGCTATATAAAAAAAGAGTGTATTTATGTATATATTTAAACCATTTATAATTTTTCATTTTTGCATTTGTCTTTTATTACCGATCGGCCCTTACTTTTGAAATTACGGCCACAAGCCATGAGCGCATTGTATTAGAAATAGATTATTACTATAGTCTGTTTAGAAATTAAATAGAGTAATGAAAGCTTATTATGTATGCAAATCGTAGATAAATGTAGTACTGGTGCTTATATTCAATATTTTTATATTATGTATTATCGGTATAGATGAGGTGTACTTTTAAAAAAACTTTGTGTGATCGGACCGGACTGAATTGTAGCAGGTAGCTAAAATTTAATCCCCGACAATCCGTCTTTGTCTATGCCCCTTCAATTTCTCGGTCCATTTCTCTTATAAGTAAACAATATGAAAACAGCATTTCAAAACATGAGCATCATAACCGGGTTAAGAGGGTTTTTAGTAATTTAAATAAAATTATTATTTCACACAAAAATATATGTATTTTAAAATTTTTTAATTATGATGAGTAAATGTAGTGTTGTATAAATGTACAATAAAGAAAATAAAATAGTAGGTATATTAAAATTCATCCTCTGAATATTCTGATGAATCTTCGTCTCCTAGATTGATAACGATAGGTTCCACAGTAACGTAAATTAAACTATCGAGTTCCCACATTTTCTCCTCTTCTTTTTGTACATGATCTATACATCTTTGCCAGTTATCTGCAGTTACTCGTTCCAAGAAATTTTTTAACAAAATTTTCTCGTCACTTAATTTAAACGTCGTATTATTTCGCGCTACATCTCCTTTTACCTGTGGCCAGACTAATTCGATTGGGTTAAGTCCCCAGTGATAAGGTGGTAACCGTAGTACCGTTATTTGGCAATTTGTTGCCATTTCATCTATAACATATTTTTTCTGATCTTTATTAAGATTGACAAGTGTCAAAAGTTCCTCTTTCACCATATTTGTTTCAAAAGAAATGTTTTTTCCGGATAACCATTGAATTATATCGGCTTTCCTCCAAGCAGTCGTAGGCGTACAATCGGTCTGCCGTGAATGGTAACTGGCATTATCCATGACAATTACAGACCCCGGAGGAATAAGATCCAATATCTGTGTAAAATACTCTTCGAAAACATCTGAGTTCATGTCTTCGTTATAGTCATCTGTATTTTTAGATTCCAATAATATTAAACCGCCATCTACAAAACCACTGGCACTACCTATATGTGTCACTATTAATCTTCGCCCTTTACCTGAAGGTGCCTTGAACCCTGTTGAAAGTCCATCCAAAAATACTTGTCGAAAACTTTTTACATTTTTATCTTGCCATACTTCTGTTATAGTATATCCCTCGTTGGCCCAAGTTTCGTCTAGATAATAAATATTCCTCCCTTCGTCACGGAATTTTCTAATTGATCTTAAGTAGGATCTTCGCCAACAAATAATTTCATCTTTATCGATAAGAACTGACTTCCTGTTCTGCTTTTCCCAGCAAAAATTCAACTCTCGTAAGACGGCCCATAATTTGCTTCTACTGATTTTTGGTAAATCTTTGTCCTCTGAAAATTCACTTAAAATTTTGTTTAGCGTTGGTATTTCTTTTTTAAAATAAAATGAGTGTACTTTTCTGCAAATGACATTTTTGAAGAAATCATCTATAACGACTTTTGACCTTGCTGTAGATGATTTTAGGGGATTTACAGTATCTTGTTCATTTTTCGTTTCCTTTAAAAGTCTGTAGATAGTCGATTTTCCAATCCCTGTCATTTTGGAACACTTTTCCACGATGTCGTCAACACTGTTGGTAGGATTTTGGTGTTTCAAAGCATTAAATACATTTAATATAATAATCTTCTGATTTTGAGACAGCGCACATCTTTTCACGCGTTTAGCAGGTACGTAATCTGATTACCCAAACAATATTATATCCACTGGCACAATAGTCACTAAACACAGGTCGAATTTTACTCTACTGCACTAGCACGTCTTCGTATATTCAGCTCTTAGACTGGATTGATCTGTCACAATATTAGTGTCACCCGATAATTACCTGAAACGAAATATTGCCACGCCCATGGCCGGTTCTTACCTCGGGGTTTTATTACTCTCTTTCATTTCCAAACAGACTATAACGTAAATAAATGCATTTTATTATTATGGTTTTACGCAGTACAATCACAAATTTAAAAAAGTCTGAAATACATTTGTTGCTGTTTCAAATACTTACGAACGATGCTTTTGTGAATTGTAGTGTGGCTTAATGGATTTGACTAATTTAAAGTTCGCTTACTTAGGTACGTATCATATGAAATTTAATCAAATTTTTAAAAACTTAAATTTTCAACTAAATCAAAATCGAATGTGTAGTAAATCGGTTGCCTCTAAAATGTTAATATGTAAGAAGCACAACTCCTGACCTAAGACTCGGTTAGAATGTCGTTGAAGCATTCTTAGAGTATACCTACTTATCCAAGATATTTGCAAACGGGAATTCTTGAAGAAGTAACAAGTTTTCAGAAATAATCAGATGTGCCTAGGATGAAAACATTTTACTAAAAATTCCATTACTTATTCATTTATTTTCTTGAGTATATCTACAACTTCCTGGAAATTTGATTCCTCTTTGAATATCTAATCATAGCAGAATATTTCCGTCTCTGCAAGTCTATTAAAAAAATATGCATATATTTCCATATTTATATAGTATCTAGTATATTTTTCGTACTAAAGCATTATTTATCTAAATTTAGATCTCGTAGATACATATTTCTATTTCAATAATTTATACATGAGATTATTTTTATTCACATGATAATAAATAACATGTATTTTTTCTTCATTTCCACACGAGACTATTTAGATGGGAACGTAATGCATATTGTTTATATTTTTCATAGAATAATTATTGAAACATATACCTATTTTATCAGCCTTTCACTTAACAATAGCTATACTATCATTTAAAATATTCAAGTTGTTGACGTGTGCTAAATTCTTAGAAGGACATTTTATGAAATACACATACATCAATATTTTTCCAGTATTGGAATATATTTCCATAATAATGGAAACGGCTAAAGTACACATCGCAGAGTTTCAATAGATAGATAGTAGAATAGAATACAGAAAAGGTCAACTAATACCTGTAGTTCCGCGTTGATGAAATAGTTATTTATCCAACGTGATGTCAACGTGATGTCTCCACTACACATTAACAGACCTAGAAAAACTAACAGAAAACTAAACTGCAAAATTAAATGATTATTTAGTTAAAAATTCCTTAAAATTTTCTTCAACCTTTTGTTCGAAAAGGATTTTTATATAAAATTTGGAGAATCATATTATAAAATGAATGATGAAATTCTGAGAAAATCCGAAAATTTAAAGGACTTAGGTAGGAGTAACATTTCAACTCACCTCAACTCAAAACCTTAATTTAAAAATTATTTTGAGGTAGTAACGTCATCCGCTTATAAAGCTAAAGGCTATACAGGGTGTCCGGAAATTATGCGTCAAGACTTCAGGAGGTGATTCCTCACAAGAAATTAGGGTCACGAAGTCCTATAATAATTTTTCGAAAACTCAATATTAACGGAGATACAGGGTGTTAAAGTTAAAATTTTATTTTCGATATTTGTAAATAACTTCTTAAGAAATCCAAATATTTATATAAAATTTGTAAATCGGGGGTTTTTGCGGACGAGAAATTCAAATATGTTTCTCATTTTGACGTCACTAGTAGAGAGCGCCACTTATGGCACATCATGTTTCTTTCAAATGACAGAACTTTTTTGCTGCTTAGTGTATCCATCTGACTATTGAAACAATCGATTCTCCTGCCTGTTATATCTGAAAAAGGTATACCTTATTGAAGTCGTTAGGAGTAACAGTTTTTGAAATAATCTTATTTGAAATATTCAGTGCACCGAGTAAAAACTGTTTTGGTTTCAGTTAAAGTGCCTTTTCTACTGAAAATACAGCAAAATGTTACTTGAAAAAGTTGTTCAGAACGGTAAATTATGTGCAAAATTTTTAAAAAATCGGCATACTTTGATAAAATCTTTGTGCTTTGTTGAAAAATGGTTTCATCAAACCTCGCCTCGCCTTCTTGAAATTTTGCACGTCTCCATAATTTACGATTCTGAGCAACTTTTTCAAATAATATTTTGCTGTATTTTCAGCAGAAAAGGCACTTTACCTGAAACCAAAACAGTTTTTACTCGGTGCACTGAGCATTTCAAATAGGATTATTTCAAAAATGGTTTTAGTCATATTCCCGCATCCGATAAGAATTAAAATTTCAATTCTTTGAGTAATAGTTAAATGTGCTATAATACTTTAAATTTAATAATAATTTCTATGTCGCTTACAATACTTATTAGAAAGTCGGTGTGACAATGACACTTTGGCAAAGATTTACGTGATCCATAAAAGAACTATGGAATTCGAAAAACTAAACTTGATAACGTTTTTGCTTTATTTTAATTGATTTACGTTTTCTAACATTCAATCGTCATTTACTCGAAAACTTTCCTATGTAAGAGGGCAAAATTTTAGTACTGTCTGATAGAGAATTAAACGATCTTTCAGAATCAAGGGAAAAAATATGGTGTTGCCATTTAAAAAAATCTATGACGTCATTACTCGAAAACAAATGACATTTGAAAATCTCATTTTACGCTAAAATATGTATTTGTTAAATTAAAAATCGACCTGTTCGAGGATTTTTCCCAAAAAATAATTGTTTCGTTTTTATTGAATTTATTCCATACTTTTGGCGCATACTGTATACTAATGGTATTGAAAAGGTATAAAAAAATGTTTTGAGGTATTTGAATTTGAGGAAGTATAAAGCTAAAGACACAATGGAAAATACATGGTAAAAATGACAAGGAACAAAAATATCATTATACAATGCACGAAATGAAATGTTAACATGATACAAATTATTTTCCATGGATACAAATTTCGGAATTGTGATATTTTGTATCGTTTTTCTTGTAACTGACCAATCAGAGTCGGCGAAATTATTGCACCGTCTAGGGTTTTTGGTATTTACAAAAAATATATAAAACATAAACTTAACATTATGGGTCATAATATTTTGTACCTTAACATTGTGAACCTTATCAAAGTTTGTTTAATGTGGTTTTGGTTTTAATTATAATCATATAGAAAATAATAACAACAAATTGGAAAACATAAAGATTTGGGTTAGGTAATTTTCGATTTTTATTGGTCCATACAAATAACAAAACACAGATTGTGTATTTGTTCATTATGTTTTCAGCTTAACAGACCGCCGAATAATGGCTTTGTTCGTAGTAGGAATATATGCATTGAATTTAAAATAAATACACTATATAACGAAAGTGTTATGACAATTTTAAAATATCTTGTGAATGATGCCAACTTGTTATTTCATTTCAATGTGCCTACCAGAATTACACGTTTCCATGAATTAATTCATATACCACCGGGTAGAATCAAGCCCAGATTGTGTCTGATGAATCAGGTCTCAGAGGAGAATAGCATTGCTTTTTTTGAGAAATACTGGTTATTTTAAAAAGAGATTGCAAACATTTTTCTATTCACTGATTTAAAATATATATTTATTGCTATACCCTGTGTTGATTTTTGTCTCTTTTTTTCTTCTTATTAGTTAAATGTTTATATTAGGAAAATCTAAATATTGTACTTCACGTTTATTCCATTTATTAGATCAGAATTTGTTATTTTTAGATTTTTTTTTATATAATTAGACGATCTGTTTAAAATAATAATAATTAAAATAATTTATTATTTATTTTGTAATAATGGTAATACTAGCGATGCTGGAAACTAGTAACAGTATTTTGTGACACTGAATCCGTGGCAAACAACAAAAGAATTAGCCAAAATTCAGTAAGAAATGATGCAGGAGGAAACATGGAGAAGTTAAACGTTATAACTAAGTACCCTTATTGGTTGGATAACAATTAAAAAATATTTCATGAAGTACACATCGAGAATCCAGAAAAACTTGTTGTCCCATTTCTTTATCTGGAAGTTTAAGGCATTAATTTCGCTTTAACTGACATATTTGAGCATGAGAATCGTTATGATGCTAAATACTTTTCATAAAACGAAACATTTCAAGAATGGATTAGAAGGAAACAATGATTTGTCCCTTTGGATTTATTTGTGTGTTATGCCACACTACTTAAATTGTTACAAGACATGCGGCAACGCATCGTACATAAGTGAAACCTTATTACTTCACAGATACTCCATGATGTTAGCGAACTTTTGAGGCACTATCTCTACTATTGCATGGAGGTTGATGAAGAGCAATTTCAACTACTAAAGTAAAATTAAGTGAAGTAAGTGAATATGATGATCTGAACTTTCATCTTTAATTTCTCGAGAGCTGATCATACAAAATTTAAAAATTGAATGGTTTTGAAAAGGTAATTTAATACCTTTTAAAATGATATATCACACAACACCACTTTCCATTTAAAATTTTAAGAGTACGTTTGTAAGAGTAGACATTTGTGAAATGAGTATCTACATCCATAAATAATATCTGCTTTTTCCAAAGACGTTTCTGTAACTTTCTTCATATGGCAAAAGTTTATCCAATTCTGAGCTTTAAAAAATTATTATCTGAAAATTAGAAAAATTTCACTAATAACACTGAACTACCAGCTAATCGTTTAAATTTAATTTCGTGTTAAAATAATTCAAATCTTAACACAAATAACTTTCAAAAACGGCCTTCGAACTAACTTATTTATTAGTCACTGAATATAGTCATAAGAAATTTCTTTACAAAAGAAACATTGCGCTGAAACAGGCAAGAAATGTTGTTTGCTAGAACCAGTTAAATGTGAGGTAAGTGTAAGTCCATTTTTGTTTGCAATGCCGTAATCAATTCCAAATTTAATTATTGGTTGCTTTACCTCTCCAATTTTTGCAATTAGAGCTCTTTTTAAATTTATAATTGTAGTTAATAACAATAAAATATATCTGCAAATTGCAAAATGTACAACATAAAGAATCGCATAATTTAAGTTTAGCCGAGTCATTGATGTAATATAATTTAAAAGTTGAAATATTTATTCTAATATTAGATTAAAATTTTCTTTAAATATCTTACATTTTCTTCGAAATGGTGACTAAAACTTTTTTAGTTCCATGATCCTGATTCTGCAAAACATCGATTACAACAAATTCAAAAGTTTACCAAAATTAGTCATTTTAAAAATTTCAAATGAATGAATTATGACTAATTATTTGAACTCGAATGGTATATTAATTAATTACGTAGTAGCACAGGATTTAATACTATTGTCCCACAAATAAATTTTGTGCAGTTTTTATAGTTAAGGTCTGTTATTATTTTATGTGAAAATCTTTAAAATTATTTTTGTTTTTGTGTGTATAAGGTATACAAGGACAAAGAGTAGGTGTGAGGAAGCCTTATGATACTTTCGTTGAAATTACAAGGAAAATTCACAAATTGAGTAAAGTACACAGAAAGTCAAAGTTTTAGGTATAATATCCCAAGTGAATTAATTGTAAATGAAACACTTTCATCAAAATTTACTAAAGCACATTGCTTGGTAACAGCCTGACGTCAGGCCTGAACAACTTTATGTTAGGGAAATTTTTAAACATATGTTAGTTCACTTAGGATCTATCGATTTATCAAATATAGGAAAATATGATTAATAAATAACTTTTTATTAAGAAAAACTACTAAATTTACCTATATAATAAAACTTTTTAGTCAAATTTGTGGTGCATATATGTACTATTTGATTAATTAACGCTGGTAAAGTTGTATGTTCCCTGCTGTGTTGACGTGAAAATTATAACACAATGTTTATATTTATAACATAGGACATAGGACATAATCTTAGTAAAATCAGACGTTCTATGTGTTTTCTGTTCATAGAACTTTTATTTGGATGGGAATATTGCATTTTACATTATTTAGATAGGAAGTGTTAGTAATGTATAAATAACACTTTTGATTTTTTATGTACTAATAAAAACTGACCAATTTTTCACTTGATTAAAAATGAAAATGCCTTATTGACACACACATTCCTAGTCATTTTATATATATTATAATATACTTTGCCCTAGATTTCAAAGATGTCGCTATGTACAACTCAATAAATGTACCCATAAGCAGGTAGATAAATACTTTTCAAATACAGTTTGTGTATGACTATGTATGATTATTATTGTTGTTAATAGTGGCACGGATTACTAGTAGCACCTAGGTGTGAAGACTCATTGTACATGCCGCTGATTATAGAGTTCAAAACAGGACCGTGATGCTAGCACCAGCTCTGCTGGAATCTCTCTAATGTGTCTTGAGGAGACAGAAAAGCTGCCTTAAGATATTTATGTCTCTTTACCATTAAACAGACCCAGTTACAAAGGATGTGAATCGAATCCTTATCTGCACTGTCGTAAAGTCTACCTCTCGCGACATTGCTTAAACCAATCCTATGTAGGTGCTTGTTCAGATGTCCGTGGCCTGTTAGGAGACTTGTGACAATCCTGATGTTGCTTCTGTTAAGCATAATGAAGTTTCGGTTTGCGTCAGTCCATGGGTCCCCTATAAGTAATCTGGCCCGACGCAGACTGGATCCAACCGATCAATCTTCAATTGATTGTTTTTTAATCCAGTCATCAATGGACCTTGCGATATGGCATTGGTATCAGCCCTCTAATTGTCTGTCACACCATTGCGACCCGCAACCCAGGTCAGCTTAACAGGGTTGTCCCTTCCCAAGAGAGAAAGAGCTCTGACACATTCTAGACCACACAAGAAGTGATTCTGAACGACAGAAGCGTCTGGCTGTCTGTGCATACTTGAATATGCTGATTTACATATCTCCTCCTGATATTCTGTTAAGCGCAAGCAGAGGCAGCAAATACTTCAGTCTGAAAGACCGGGGCGTGTTCCCCAGAGAGTGAAATAAATTCACTCTTGGTCGTACTCCATAATTCCCCGCTCCTGAGTCCTAGTCTGTCTTGGACCCATCCGTGAACCAGACGAGCCCTTTTGAGACCTGAGCGTCAGGATTAACAAGCCAGGCTTATCTACCTTTAAATTTCTTTGAAAAGCATATATAGGAGATATCTTGTCACTGGGTGCACCAAAAATCTTATCCCCATCTAATAACTCCTTATAGATCACGGTGTGACCTCTGTCGTGATTTCTTAACTTTCCACATCCCCCACTATTTTAGCCGATAAAAGGACCCTCGCGCCTCCTAAACCACGAGATGCAGTTTTGGAAGAGACAGGAGAGCGTATAGGGCCTCTGTGGGAGCTGTGCTTATCGCCCCTCTTTCATTGACAAAAGCAAGTGTCTGAAATTTGTTTAGGCGCTGAATAATAATGACCCGTCTCCTGTAAATCCAAAAGGATGCAGTGGCTTTTTGCAATTGCTTGTCAGTATGGGGTACCCAAGTTAGATTATCATTCACAGTAACATGTATAATTGTTAAGGAAAAGTGACATATTTTGAGATATCTATTTTCATGGGAAACTTGCAGAAGAAATATTGTTTATTGTTCATTGTTGTTAAAGGAATACAAACAGGACAAACCCAAAAAGCGTATTCCTTTATAGGTACATAATAATGATTGTTACAAAAAAAATTATATGTATACAAGAAATTAAGACATGTTTAAACAAAAGATAAATAATTGAAGAATGAAGTGCAATAAAGCAATATAAGAAAGATACCTAGCACTAATTTAAATATAATTATCGAAAATATTTTTTTAAAGTAATATCAAAGGAGCTACTTGAGACAGAAAAAACATCTACGTTAATATCGTTCGAAATTTTATTACAAGAGAATAAACATCTATTTAAAGGCTAATTGAAAAAATAATTGGTATTGGCAAAATCACAGTAAAATATATTTGTATTTCTCGTAAAATATGATGGAACGTTATAATTAATAATACTATTAATTTCAATAGAATCAATTAGATTATTATCAACTTTATAAATAAATTTAATATTAGTTATGCGTCTTCTACTGTCCAGAGATAATAAGTTCAACCTATCTTGAATTAAAAAGATATCTACAATATTAGGATAGAACTTATGATTTAAATATCTAACAAATTTCTTTTGGATTCCTTCAAGCTGGTTTATGTAAACATTATATTGAGGATTCCAGACTACTGAACCATAACTTAACGAACTGTTAACATAAGCCATAAATATAACGCGAAATGTAGCCGTTTTTTAGATCAACACAATTTCTACATAAAAAACCTAACATTTTATTAGCCTTATTAGAAATGTAACTAATATGATGGACAAAAATCATCTTGCTGTCAAAAATTATGCCGAGATCTGATATTTGTGATACTTTCTGCAAATTGTGATTTTGTAGTAAAAAGCGTGTTGCAATTTGATTTTTGTTTCTACTAAATGTAATATGATGACATTTCTTGAAATTTATATGTAAGCTGTTATCATCACAATATTTTTTAAAAGTGTTTAAATCTTCTTGCAATAAATCAGCATCTCTTGTACTACTTATAAAAGGAAAAACTTTAAGATCGTCTGCATACATTAAAAATTTAGAGAACTTAAAACACTTGGTAATATCATTAACATATATGTTAAATAATAATGGACCCAAATGCGATCTCTGGGGAACACCCGGTGTTACCAACAATAAATCTGAGTAATATTGATCCAGTCTAACCGACTGACATTTCTTCGAAAGATAAGACTGAAACCAACGAAGTAGAGAACCATTTACACCAACTCCAGCAAGCTTGTTTAACATTATTCTACGATCTATTTTATCAAAAGCTTTACTGAAGTCCGTGTAAACGGCATCCACCTAAATTTTTCTATTCATATTAGAGAGAATATATTCTGTATAGATAAACAAATTACTGTCAACAGATCTCTTTTTCATAAATATATGTTGCTCTATATGAAGAAAACTCAAAACGTCATAATACAAAAAATCACGAATTATAGATTCAAAAAGCTTGGCTACAATACATAACTTTGATATTGGACGGTAATTTTCAACAAACTGTTTATTTCCCGATTTAAAAATGGGAATATTTGCTTTTTTCCATATATTAGGAAAGTGTCCTTCCAAAAGAGATTTTTTAAAAATTAAAGTTAAAGCATCAGAGATGCCATCAGTACATTTCTTGAATAAATCCGTGGGCAAATTATCTGGCCCTGCACCTTTTTTAGATAAAGCTTTAATCTTCTGAACAATAATTTCTCTACTAACTTGATAATTAGATATAAAATTACAGTTATTAAAATGAAATGTAGAAGTATTGTAATTTTTAATATGGGTTGGATTATTAAACGAAGACATAAAGTACTGGGAAAAAGCGTTACATATGTCCCAACCATCAGTTAAAAGAATACCATTATGAACAATAGAATTTACGAAATTAGGTAACGTTTTCCTAGTATTTACAAACTTCCAAAATTATTTTGGATTATTGACCATATCATCTTCACAAGATTTAATATAATTTTTATAATCTTCGGATAAGAGATATTTAGTACGACCTCTCAAAATTTTAAATGTTAAGTAATCAATCTCTTCTCTTTAATAGCTTTAACAGTAGTAGAACTGAACCAAAATAGATATTTTCTGTAAATATTAGAATTCTTTAGAACATAAATATCGATTAATGCCTCGATTATATTATAAAATTTACTTACACATTCTTCAGTATTAAGATTATTAAATATGTTATGCCAGTTAGTAGTCTGCTAATTGAAAATTATAAATATTAAAAGAATTATGTAATTTTAAATTAAGCTTATCAATAGACAATTGTAAGTGAAACTCTAAAGTATGATATACATCAACTGGTACCAAAGAAAACATAGACTCATGAATATCTGAAATATTGCAATTATTCCTAAAAACTAAATCTAAAGTTTTACCAGAAATATTAACAAAATTATTAAACTGTGAAAAACCCCCTAACGAAACTGTATCAATTAATAAGTTAGAATTAATGTCCGTTTAATTATGCGGCACACACAATATTAATGAAATCTTACTTCCAAGATATATTTGGTAAATTAAAGTCGCCACATAGAACGATAGTTTCATTGAGATAATTAAAAACTATTTCACCCAATTTCGAACAAAATACATTTAATGCAAAGATGTCACCTGGAGGTAAGTAGATACAGCACACAAAAAAAAATTATTTCCATTTCCTGGAATGACTGTTACCCAAAGATCCTTTGCTTCAGAAAACCATTCGTTTACTATGAACCTATTATAATTATTGTTTACACCAATAAGCACTCCCCCACCATCGCTTTTAGCTCTTGCACAAGTTGTTTCCCTGTCTCTTCGATAAACCACAAACGAGTCAGATAATATTTCTGAACTTGAAATTGAATTATTAAACCATGATTCAGACATAATCTGCCATATGTAAGGCAGGTTATCTCTGAATCAGAACCATGTGATTTTTTAAATATAATATTAGTTTTAGATTTTAGGCCACGTACATTTTGATAAAAAAATTATACATCCATTAAAGTGCAGTGTTAATAAAATATAGTTATAGAGAAGAATATTTACTTAAGTATATTAATATCACTTTCTGAATATTCTAACAGCAGATCTGTCATCCTTACGTGCATATATATTGCCATTTTTACCTTTATGTATCTATAGGAACGAGACTTAGCTGCTTCTTTGGTCTTATTTAAAAGCCATTTAGTTTTCCTAGTTAAATACTCATTAATGAAAAGTTGTCTAGAAACCTGATCGACTGAAAGACCTGATTTCGATTTATCAACGTAGCTTAGACGTCTAGATTTAGCTACAGCAAGAATTTCGTCTTTATTTTGTTTTTGACAACAGTTTAACAATAATTGATTTTGGTTTGCCTGGCGCATTTTGAGATACACGATATATAGAATCAATTATAGATCTAGGAATGGAGCAATTAATATTATGATCATCAATTTTTTCAATAATATTAATAAGATTTTCGTTGGATTTTTTTAGCACGCCCTGTATTTCTAAGTTATTAGATCGAGATTGCTGTTCAAGTAGCTCCAATATACTGGAGAGGTCTTGGACTTGCTTTTCAGATTTGCATTTTGCTGGACAATTTTATTCAATTCTGACATTTTATCGTTAAACTTGTTTAATGGTGAATCAAATGACAAAATCTGATCAGAACAAAAGTTAACAGATTTCATTAAATCTTCATGTTTTTTATTAAAAGTTTTCATTTCTGCACGCAATTCCATTAATATTCTAAGAGAAGAGGGGTTATTTCATTCCTCACCATCGACGCCAGTGTCTTGCTCACCTATATATGATAACCTTTTAGATACAGGATCAACTCTACAATCGGAGCAAAACCAATATTTAGATCAACACATTTTCCATGAAAAAATCTCTTGCAGAAGCCACTGCACATAAGTCCTGGTTTCTTCGAAGTGATTCCAGCGGTACAAAGTTCACAGTTAGGCATTTTGTATTTATTTTGAAACTATCACGCAACAAAAAGAGTTTCCACTTTTTGTACAACAAAAATTTTTACTTCGAAGCAGAATGTTTAGCGTAGAGAGTTATTAACTGCACTTATTCCTTATCAAGTAGATGTTTAAAAAGTATGTAACTTGCATATAGCTGATCAAAACTTATAACTGACACTCGAAAAATATCGACGTTTTTACTAACTAATTAACCACTTAAACGATGATCGAAAGAAAGGAGTAATTTAAACTTGTCTACTCACAACTCAATTCGTCACACATATGTTTAGATTTGTATTGTAAAGGCTTATAAAACGTAATATTATTAGCACTCTGTGAGCTTTCGATAGCCTAAGTAAAAATAAATAACTTATCCAAATATCCAAATACATGGCAAAGAAAACAGTGTTCTATATTTATAACAAGCTATCATAATTAATGCATATACAGTATGCGCCAAAAGTATGGAATAAATTCAATAAAAACGAAACAATTATTTTTTGGGAAAAATCCTCGAACAGGTCGATTTTTAATTTAAAAAATACATTTTTTTTTAAATGGCAACACCATATTTTAATTCTTGATTCTGAAAGATCGTTTAATTCTCTGTCAGACAGTACTAAAATTTTGCCCTCTTACATAGGAAAGTTTTCTAGTAAATGACGATTGAATGTTAGAAAACGTAAATCAATTAGAATAAAGAAAAACGTTATCAAGTTTAGTTTTTCGAATTCCATAGTTCTTTTATGGATCACGTAAGTGAAAATCTTTGCAAAGTGTCATTGTCACACCGACTTTCTAATAAGTATTGTAAGCGACATAGAAATTATTATTCAATTTAAAGTATTATGGCACATTTAACTGTTACTCAAAGAATTGAAATTTTAATTCTTATCGGATGCGGGAATATGACTTGAACTCAGCAGGAAGTTTGCGATTTATTTAATGAAAAATATCCAGATCGCCCTATCAGCCAATCAACAGTCAGTAAGGTAGAGTCTAAATTTAGAGAAACTGGCAATGTTGTAAATATTTCAAAACCTGGACGTCCAAGCATTAATGAAAATCAGAAACAGAACATTTTGATAAGTATGGTGGATAATCCTCATAATTCTTCACGGTTGGTTGCATTAAACAATGACACTCGTCAGAGCACAGTGCTACGTATCTTGAGGAAGGAAAAATATCATCCCTACAAAATTCAACTCGTGCAGGAACTCAATGAAGATGATCCCGATCGCCGCTTACACTTTTGCGAAATTCTAATGGATTTTTGTCAAGGAAATAGAAATTTACACCGGCAAATATTTTTTTCAAATGAGGCCACATTTTGTCTGAATGGTACAGTAAACCGTCAAACTTGCAGATATTGGAGTCGGGAAAATCCTCGTTGGATGGCAAAGGCACATACCCAACACCCTCAGAAATTAAATGTGTGGGCTGGAATAGTTGACGACAGAATAGTAGGGCCTTTCTTCTTTGAAGGAACCCTTACAGGACAAAGATATTTAGAGTTTCTAGAAAATGACCTTGTTCCAGCCCTTGCAGTAATTTTTCCTAACGATAATGACCTTGACATTCCTGACGATACCATATGGTTTCAGCAAGACGGTGCACCTCCGCACTATGCGCGCCCTGTACGAGATTTTTTGGACAACTGTTTTCCTGGGAGGTGGATCGGCACCGATAGAATAGCCTGCAAGATCGCCAGATCTTACACCTCTTGACTATTTTTTATGGGGATACTTGAAGTCAAATGTGTACATTAATAAACTACGTAATTTAGATGAATTTCAAAATCGCATTCGGGACGAAATACGCAGAGTTACCCCAGAAATCATTCATAATGTGCAAGAAGAATTTCTTCACAGACTTACGCATTGTCAAGAAGTTGGTGGATGGCAAGTCGAACATTTAATTTAAGTATAAAATTTAATCAATTATATTTTATTTTACATACCTCAGAATTGTTACTTTTTTATGGATAAAATTTACGTTTTCTAACATTCAATCGTCATTTACTCGAAAACTTTCCTATGTAAGAGGGCAAAATTTTAGTACTGTCTGATAGAGAATTAAACGATCTTTCAGAATCAAGGAAAAAAATATGGTGTTGCCATTTAAAAAAAAATCGATGACGTCATTACTCGAAAATAAATGACATTTGAAAATCGCATTTTACGCTAAAATATGTATTTTTTAAATTAAAAATCGACCTGTTCGAGGATTTTTCCCAAAAAATAATTGTTTCGTTTTTATTGAATTTATTCCATACTGTATGTTTGACACTGGTTTGCTCTCTTCAAAAATTTCAACTTTTTGAGTTTTAATTTTTCTTATGGAGGTGCTATATTAATTTATTTGGAAATATTCCAATATAATTTCACAGACCTAGCTCCTGTAATTTTTATATTATTTGCATTTTTTCATCTATCTTAATTCTTACAAAAATAAATCTGCCGTGTCAGAAAATGTTGTCGAAGTTTAAATTTTGCGGTAATTTTATGGTGCATATCTCATCAGGAAAGTGAGATAACTATGATTATAAATAATTGTTATTTAATGTTTTTTATTTATTTCAATATTTTAAATCGATTATAATAATTAATAAGGTTGTTATTAATTTAATCAAACTGTGTAAAATTTGAAGCAAGAAACTATGCCTTTAAAATTGTATTTCGGTGACTGATTCGATTAAAATCATCTTATATAACAGTGATGGATTAGATTATAACCTAACTAGATTTATTCACAGGACTCATCAAATTGTACGATCTTAAGTAAAAAAAACTCTATTAATAACTACCCACGAGTTGTCACGAAGTACACGATGTCAAAGAGCTCAAGAAAGAATAAAAATATCCATCACGTAAATCGTGATGTTATCGACTGAACCCGATGGTTATTGGTGCTGTAAGAATTCAGCATCTGGATGTTTATATTTTAAAAATTTATCTACGGAACTATGACAATTTATTGATCTTAGTTTTGCCATTCCGCGATGTATTTAAGGATATTTTAAATGTTTACAATCTTTGCATAACGTATAACTCAAATATTTTTTTAAATTTTCAATTGCTCCATCTAAAACTTCGAAGAAGAAAGTACTAACATTATATTTAACTCAATAAAAAAGCTATATATTTAATAACAATACATGTACCTACATAAAATAACAGCTGATATCGGCGTATTAGTGATTACTTATTATTATATAGGGTGTGCCACAGGGAACTGCGTTGATTGTTATCTGAAAAAATTTTGATCCGAAAAATTTGGCAATCTAGCAAAGTTCCTGGGACAAACATAACTAAAATATCTTGAATTCTCTAGCACTTCCGGTTTACCGAAAGTCGAAACCATTTTCGTTATTGTAAATAAAACATCCTGTATATTATTGAATTTTTGAATTCTATGGAAAATTTTAGGGTCGCTTTATATAACGGCTATAGGTGTTACAGATTTTGTGATATTAATTTATTAAGAAAAAAACTGACGTGCTAAAAATAGATATCAAGATATCAATAGATTTTGTTATAAAGAACTGAAGACGACGTTAACTTATGGTACATCCGTAAATTTAAAAATATTATACCAAGCGTTTTAATATTGCCGTTACATTTTGACACATTCAAACAGCTATATTTATTACCTAAAGACTTTTAGCATCTATTACTTGGCACACAGAATATTTTATGTAAAATTATTTTTATTTAAAGATATATTCAATGTATTCTAACTTACAACCCATCCCATACAATTTCAAATTTAATTATGTATACATTTCACAACTGATATCAAAAAATACTAATTTAAATAAATATAAATAATTTTATCATATCTTCTGTAGGTTAAGTTGTGTTGTGAATTTCATCAGGAAATCTATTGTATGACCATTTTTCATTTTTTACTGATAATAAATATGAAAAACAAAAATCAAAACATAACACAAAAAAATTGTGCAAATATTCGTGCAATTGTAAACAACAACAATGCAATGTGTAGCAGTCATAGAAATCATAAAATATATAGAACGCCAAAAGAGGTTCCGAAAATAGTCAACCTATGTAGAAAACGTTAGTCTGGTAATATTGCAGTAACTTAGCTTTTATTAGTTGCACTAACGGGCATAACTTCACACTAATGGGCGGGAATTTCAAAATTTCAAAATTTTACGTATAATTCGTAGAGACACATGATTTATATGGTCCATTTGCAAACATTTTGTTTTGGTTTCAATTGTATGTGGGGATTAAAATCCAGTATAACCAACAGCTTACATTAAGTTTTCACTAATGTAAAGGCTTCTGGCCTTCTATATATTTTATGATTTTTATGGTAGCAGTAGGTATAGACGTCTAATTCACGTAGTACTTAGAAAATTTCTCTTCGTTTTGAATCAAATGATGTGATCAGTATTTTATTATTTTGTAGCAGAATAATAATTCCATTTACTATTGATTAAACAAAACACTGGCTTAAGGCAGTAAAGTCGTGTTAATAAATACAAATTTTGAATATGCTGCTAGTACAGATTATCTCTAACGCTCTGACTTTTTATTGGTTAATTTCCTTCAGGGTATATGCAGGGTATATATTGCTCGATGAAACAGTGCAATCTGCTTTCATTATGGTGATTATATATCACAATATGTACATTTTTTTATGGACAAAAGTTGAATTTCAGTTGAACATGCCTCATGCTTTTTCAAGGTTGTGAAAAAAATGTCTAAAATATGTTTTTAAACTTAATAGTTGTTTTCAAGAGCAGAGGATATTGAAATTAAAATACTGATTGTTTAAATATCTTGTAAAGCAATTGTTTTCTATTTTCAATTTGACTGGATACATTTCCAAATACAGCGTTCAGCTGGAAGCTAATTAACATATTCTTAAGCGTTTATACAAACCACTTCACACATCTCTGTCAGAAAATAAATTGTCTTTGCATTTTAAATTCAATATTAAATTTGAAACATCTTTTATTTCTTCGACGCCTACCTTAAAAGTATACACACATCTTTCATCAAATCATTTAAATTTGTTACATTGGAAACTATAAACGAAATTCTTATTTCATTACTTTTTGAGCATTAACTTTTGGATTGACGGGAAGTTTAGCTAAATTACACTATTTTTACTTAAATAATTTGCTGTTGCTCTAGGTATATATTTCCAATATAAAAGACGGGTTTTTGGCCAAATTTTACTTTAAAGTTAATAGAAATACATATATACATTCAACATTATTAATTTAGAACAATATTATTTTTTTTATTTTTGTAAACCATATTTTAAATAATATAAATCAGTTGCGATTATTATAATAATTAATATGTTGCTCCTATACTCAATATCGTGTTTCACACTTTTTCGTCGATCCACAAGAAAAAGGGGTTGCACATACTATTGTGGTAGAAAACGTTCGGTACTTTTCTACTGTAACTATTCCTTCAATAGAGATAACTAATGATGCTAGAGTGAGTGATTTCAGTAGACACAATTTGCTTCTTTTGCTAAGATTATACTTACAGGAGAAAATAAGTTAGCTAATGGAAATTAGCTGGATAGATCGCTTTCTGACGTTATACAAGGTGGGCCATTTTAATCAGTACAGTCGAATATCTCGAGTTTTGTGAGTGTTACGAAAAAATGATTCGGACAAAAGTTGCTCAAAAAACTGAGGGCCAACTAGCTGTGCATTCAGATCCGACTTTGACATTGATTTTGAAGGTCATTTGAAGGTCAAACTCAAATTTTTAAATAGAAACCCATATTTTTTAAACAGGATTCGAAAAGAGCAAGAAATCTTACGTCTGAAGCAACTTTAAAAAATTTTTTGCTTGTTACTTTTAGATCGTAATTACAAGGTGAAATACCGGGAAAGCTGCAGTCAATCCTGTGGCTACGTAACTTGAAATCGCATTTAGGCTAACTTCCCATAATCTAAGCCAGGTAGTTAGCTGGATAACATCATTCTGGATCATGTTCAAAGCCCAATTGGAAAATTCAATCCGCATTTGCATGTGGATTGGTCTTAATTCTTGGAGCAAAGTTATGTGGTACGCATGATACCTAAGAGTCCTAAGAATTTTTCATAGTAATCTGAAAGATGATGGTGAGGTTTGCGTTATGTATTAAGGGCTACTGACAAAAGCTGTGACTCATTTTGGGCGGACGAAAAAGACATGTCTTACGTATAAGCTTTGACAACATTCTGGAAATATTACCGCAGCCTAAAATTCTCGAAAGGAATATACATATATATTAAGTTTACAAAACCAATAAATATTTTCAAACAAATATAATATACTAGACACCTATCTAAATAAATCTGTGGTTTTTTAGCAGCTAATAGTAAATGAAACCTTGCTTTTGTTCCGTAAATATTGCTTATTGTAATATTTTTAAAATATTTGGCATCTACACAATGCCTACAATAAGTAGGTATTTGATTTTATTAAACCCGTTTTCTTTCTCGATGTTTCCGCTAATGAAAAGTATTGCAATATGCGTTTTTATTTTCTAAATTATTTATTTACGTTGACAGTTGACTTTGAATTACTTATATAATTACGTGATATCTCTGGAAATACTATCATCTCCTGTTACAAATGTAAGAAAAACCCAAATAAAAGTAAACGGTCTCCTCCAAAGGTTTGTTTTTACGTGATAAATTAAGCTTTTTCTTCAGTTTTTTCTAAAAAATGATGTTTGTGTTTCTAAACCAAAATAACAAACTTCTTCTTTTAGAGACATTCATTCACCTATATGTTCATTAAAAAAATATTCCGTTTATAGGCATGTAATCCTATAAATGCATAACAGGTTTGCCCGTTAAATCGAAAAAAAAAACTAGGGTAACTATTTTTAAGGGCGCTATGATCCTTCGAAGATTGAAAGTGAAACATTAAATACAGTGTGTCCACGGATGGAGTTGACAAGAGGAGAAAGTCTTTTGTTTTTGACATTATCAAAAAATGTCACTCTTTATAAAAAATTCTGCTTTTCGAAAAAATGAGACTATCATAGAAACGTCTTAGATCGGATATACAGGGTGCTCATAAATTAAAAAATACATGAAAATACTCAAGATAGAAATACCATTATTTATTATTTTACACAACATTTTTATAAAACAAATCTGTTTATAACCCGAAATAGAGTCATAATACAAATTTTAAGATAAAAATTTAAATTTTGACTTACTCTACACATTACGAATAGTTTGTTATTTCTTCTCTTATGCGCTCTTTTAATATCATGTGGCAGATCATTTGATCAAGGCTGTAAAATGAGCAGGACAGCAGTCCTGTTGTCAAAACAGGTTATTGCGTACTTCTGGCTCTCAAGTATTTAAAAATGGTAAACCAAATGTTTCCAAAATGTTTTGGCAACAGAACGGCTGTCCTGCTCAGAGGAAGATTTGACCCAATCCTAACCTAGCCTTTTTTCTCCAAGGTACCCTAAAACAAAACATTTATTCAAATGGTTTGCCACATGAGGGAAGTATTAAAATAGCACATACGCCAAGGAATATATGAACTGAATGAGTCGCTATCTATTCGAAAAATTTATTAAGTTAGCGGAAAAATGTGTTGAGGTGGGAGCAGATAGAGGTAGAGTAAATCTTAAAATTTAAATTTTGATTTTAAAATTTGTATTGGGACTCTATTTGAAGTTATAAACAGATTTGTTTCATAAAAATGTTGTATACAAAAAAAAAATAGTACTTTTCTCTTGGGGATTTTCTTGTTTTCTTAATTTATGAGCACCCCGTATCTAAGACGTTTCTGTGGGAATCTCATTTTTTCAAGAAGCAGAACTTTGTATAAAGAGTGACATTTTTCGATTCAAAAACAAAAGAGTTTCTCCTCTTGTCAACTACATCCGTGGACACACTGTATATAGACCTAAAATGTGGTGTACTGTAGTTCCTTTAGTATTTGACGAAATCATAAAATATATGAAGAATTTTATTTTACAAATTTCGAAAGCTCATTTAAAAAAAAACAGTAATTTTAATTGTAAAATACATGGTTTACGAACCTGTAAACGAGATAAAGCTAAGAATAGGCCTTTATCTAGTTCTAATTTCTCAATAATTACATATACCTAATTATGGACAGGTTAATTCTACTATTTGTCCGACTATCTTTCACTGAAATAAATGTGTGTAAAACTTCAAAAAGACACAAAGGCTTTATTTGAAGAAGGCATATCTGTAATATTTTCTTCATATCAAAATATTTTTGTATACTCACTGAAACTTCCTAGTTCTCTTCTAATTTCTATTCCACAAATAGTGTTTACTCAAATTTTATAGATAGGCAGAAACTATAGATTTAGACTGTGTAAAATCTGAGACTGTATTTTTAACATTTCTTGAGTAACTGATAAAAACTTTATCTGAAGATAAATTTTCCTCCTAGAGCCCATACAAATCTTTAGCAGCGCAAGTTTCTCATAACGTTGCTGGTTGCTGTTATAGGCTGATATTAGATTAATTTTATAGCACTAGGTATACTATTTTGTTTAATAGTGATTATCAATCGTATATTAATTATTCAATGAAGAATAAGTTTTCGTGCGTTCATCTATGTCTAGGATTTGGATAGACCTAGAATAGGTACTATACCTACTGCAACAAAAATATTTTTGAAAACTATATTTTAAATAGATAACACAAATCACTTGCGATAGTTATAATTATTAGCGTACTGTAACGATCCATATTTATCGCAACATAAAATGCGAAAATATTAGAAGGCACTAGTGATAGGCCACTAGCAATACATAGACACAAATTTGATATTGCCGATTTAAACGTAAAAATTGAAGGTTCTTAAAATATAAAAAAAAAGAAAAAGAAAGGATAACAAAAAAGATAGGTGAGGCCAAGCGGTAGATAGATAGTTGATCGATCCCTTTTGTTAAAATTATATTAAATAAAAATTGGGGAAACCTAATAAAATCTAAGGTTAGTAATTAATACTTTAATTAATTATTCGGGCACTAGTATTGAGTGCATTTTAGGTATTTTGTTTGGACTTCCAACTGGTGTCGTTTTTGTCGAGCACATGTCAGGATCGAATGCCACCTTGCCAGCCAATTATTTAAATATTAAGGATTGTTTTAATGAAATTTTGGAACTTAGCACCTGTAATATTGCATAAAAGCCTAAGCCGTTTTATCGATGGGTGTACCAGTGATGTCACCATCACAGTTGTGATTTCTCCCTGCTCCTCTTTAGAAATGTGATTATGTTCACCTATAGAAGTTGATTATATCATCATAAGAAATCAAACCATCTCTTCTAGAAGGAAGCAAGAAATAATACTTAAAAAGGTTACATTATACCGTTTGATGTTCTATCCGTATGTCTATATTCTAGAAACAATTATTGTAATAATGTCAATATATAAAAAAAAATTAATAATAATAAACTCAGGGCAGCTGTCTTTGAGGTGAATTCTATACACATATATATATATATATATATATATATATATATATATATATATATATATATATATATATATATATATATATATATATATATATATGTTAATTCGTAGGCTTCCGCGGGTGTTATATGTGGTTGTAAAATTTCTCCGGGTTCCTCTCCGCGATGAATCTGCATGGTCTTCAAAAGAACCATTTGTTTGACAACGTTTCGGTAAAATCTCATTTACCATCTTCAGGTCTTCTTACTTCTGCTTCGCGTTACTACGTTCCGCTTACTGGAAGATGTTTGTCCACTTGGTGAGTTATATACTGTGCTTTCGTTCCGGTGTGTGGTTTTCTTCGCATGGCTGCGCGTCACGGGTCTTGCGTTTAATGGTGCTGTGGGTTCTTGTGTTCTGCTTGGCCTACTCTCACCGTTGCGTGTCACTGGTTTATTGATCTTCTTGATTCCCAGGACAGGTTTCCAAGCTGTTGGTAATCTTTGGGTATCGTCACGTGTATTGAGATTTTGAGGATGTTTTTCAATTTCGATGGCTTCTCTAATTATTCTTTTTGCCTTATGCTCCATTCTTGCTAATACCTTGGTATTATCGAAATCAATCTCGTGGCCGGTGTCTTTTACATGTTGAGCTAATGACGAAGTTTTTTCATTTTTCTGGACAGCATTCCGATGTTCTTCTTTCCGGGTTTGGATTCTTCTGTTAGTTTGTCCAATGTACGTCTTCTCACAGCCTCCGCAAGGAACTTCATATACTCCTTGGTCTTCTAGAGGAATGTTTGTTTTGGCTGATGGTAGCATATTACCAATCTTCCTGTCCGTGTTGAAGACGGTTTCTATTTTGTATTTCTTTAAAACCCTGCTTATTTTGTCTGTAGTTCCCTTGACATATGGCAGGAGAGCTTTGCCTATTGGTTTATCTTCTTCCTTCTGTTCTTTGTTTCGCCTAGGTCTTAAAGCCCTCTTGATATTGTTGCCGGAGAAACCATTTTGTTGTAAGGCTAATTTAACGTTTTTAATTTCCTCTTCTTTGTGGTCGTCGTCAGAGAGTCGTTCTGACCTTGTCATTAGTGTTTTGATCACTGATTGTAGCTGCGATGGGTGGTGGTGAGATTCTGCATGTAGGTACCTATTCGTGTGTGTTGGTTGGTGTTAATTCATCTGAACAGCAGACATCCAAAAATCAAGTTCACTATGGAACTGGAAAAGGACCAACAGCTACCTTTCCTCGATGTATGTATAAAGAAAAAAGAAGATGGAGGTCTAAGCTATACGGTATATCGGAAACCAACACACACGAATAGGTACCTACATGCAGAATCTCACCACCACCCATCGCAGCTACAATCAGTGATCAAAACACTAATGACAAGGTCAGAACGACTCTCTGACGACGACCACAAAGAAGAGGAAATTAAAAACGTTAAATTAGCCTTACAACAAAATGGTTTCTCCGGCAACAATATCAAGAGGGCTTTAAGACCTAGGCGAAACAAAGAACAGAAGGAAGAAGATAAACCAATAGGCAAAGCTCTCCTGCCATATGTCAAGGGAACTACAGACAAAATAAGCAGGGTTTTAAAGAAATACAAAATAGAAACCGTCTTCAACACGGACAGGAAGATTGGTAATATACTACCATCAGCCAAAACAAACATTCCTCTAGAAGACCAAGGAGTATATGAAGTTCCTTGCGGAGGCTGTGAGAAGACGTACATTGGACAAACTAACAGAAGAATCCAAACCCGGAAAGAAGAACATCGGAATGCTGTCCAGAAAAATGAAAAAACTTCGTCATTAGCTCAACATGTAAAAGACACCGGCCACGAGATTGATTTCGATAATACCAAGGTATTAGCAAGAATGGAGCATAAGGCAAAAAGAATAATTAGAGAAGCCATCGAAATTGAAAAACATCCTCAAAATCTCAATACACGTGACGATACCCAAAGATTACCAACAGCTTGGAAACCTGTCCTGGGAATCAAGAAGATCAATAAACCAGTGACACGCAACGGTGAGAGTAGGCCAAGCAGAACACAAGAACCCACAGCACCATTAAACGCAAGACCCGTGACGCGCAGCCATGCGAAGAAAACCACACACCGGAACGAAAGCACAGTATATAACTCACCAAGTGGACAAACATCTTCCAGTAAGCGGAACGTAGTAACGCGAAGCAGAAGTAAGAAGACCTGAAGATGGTAAATGAGATTTTACCGAAACGTTGTCAAACAAATGGTTCTTTTGAAGACCATGCAGATTCATCGCGGAGAGGAACCCGGAGAAATTTTACAACCATATATATATATATATATATATATATACAGGGTTAACTATGACTTACTACAAATATTTTAAGAGGGGATAGCGAAAAATAAGAATTAATGGAATCACCCTTCAAAAGAATTCCAAACTTATTTATAAAGCCAAAAACAATTATTTTCTAAACTATATTAAATCCCTATTTATCGCCGTCACTGACCTTCTGTCAGCCGCGAGGTTAGGTATATTCTGCCAGTCAAAGGTGTCAAATATAGTGACAGGTCCAATGACACGTGTATCAATTTAAGCCGCTTTGAAAGAAAAAAAAATCTTTACAAAATGTAGATTATTATTTAATGATTTAATGAGAAATACGGTATGGTAGCACAGAGACAGCACCTACCTTACTAATATTTATTTCCAGGATTGATACTTGGAGAGATTTTAAGAATTTTGTATCATCTTCTGTTTTCTTACTTGTTTAAATTAAAACCTGTAAAGATTTTTGTACCTGCTGTGGACCTCTCCTTCCCTCGATCATTCTTTTTGTGTAACTCGACGTACCTACTTTGTTTGGCGGTCTTGACCAGGTCGATTACTTACGTCGGGAAAAAGCACAAAGGATAACAACAAAATACACGTAAATGTACACAAATACATAAAAACACTGCTACACGTTTACCGCTACGGCATAAAACAGCTGTTCGATGTGGTTCAAAAGTATTCAGCAAAATATTTTGTATACTCGGGAAACGTCTTTGAGGCTACCGCACGATAATATGCACTTGTCACACTCCCATAAATCAGCACCGTCATCTAGGCATTTGAATACGACATGTTTGTAAATACACATAAAATATGCGAAAAATTAAATTTGCGAAAATCAAGTACGGAAAAATTATTTCAAACTAATCAGAGTACCGTAACAGTAAATTTACGTTATTTGAGATCTACAGACGACATCTGTCACTAATACAAGGTGCACTCACGCCGATAAATTTTTAAACTTCATGTGTTGTGTAATTAAATTCTATTAACACTAATAATAGCAACAATATTAACAGTAATCGACGATGATTGCATAAAATAATTAGTAATATTTTAAACTATAACATCCCAAGATGTTTACAGTGTTCTGTAAAAATGACCCTTAGATTATAACTAACTTCGCATTCTGGATGGTTTGGAGCATGGAGGGTATGCAATTAGCAATGCAGTATGGCATAACCTAGAACTTTCTGTTACTTTAAATCAGCTAAGTGACTAAACGTGTTATAGTAATTAAATAAAGTATTTTATGTCGAATATGTTAGTGGATAATTATGATGAATCTGCAAGGAGTGAAAATGTAGTTTGGCAGTGTGCAACGAAAGAACGAATACAAAATACTGCAGCTAACCGGATTAGCTGTTATCTACCAGGTACTTAGACATTATTATTATTAATACAAATATTTCGTTTCGTTGTTTTTACACTTGACAATGTTGAGAAAACGACCAGTAGTTGACATATGTAGCCATGACGGATGATGATAGATTGTTTGGCCGTTGGTACCATATTTTTAGTTATACTGAAATTATTTTAACTGTATTTCTTTTTAATACAGTATATAGTTGTTTATAATTACTTACCAATAAGAGTGTATATTTCACTCACATATTCCTTTTTTGCATGCCTTTGTCATATTTAGTGTTAAATTTATGTGTATAAGTATTATAATTTCGTATAATTAAGCTAATATTTCGTATTGATTATTATGATACACATTTCAAAATACCAGTAGTCATCTTCCATTTTGTGCATTATTATGTTTTTTTTTGTTCTTGTTTTTACATACTTTGCGTAAGCCGACTTACCTGTTTGTAATTTATTTCCATGTTAAGTAATTTAATTATGTTTATCTGCATTTGCACTATTTTGTAAAATTTACATATTCTTAATACTAATCATATATACATTGTTTCTAATTTTGTTCATTTCATGTCTTATATTTTTCCTTCCTCGTCAATTTGGTTCGACTGGCGCCCAGGAGTAGCTTACATCATTGCATAATACATTTTAACATCTTGCATTTTAACACCTACTGTTTTTTTTGTACATATCCACGCTCGTAGCTCTCAAAGCAAAAAGCTGTCGTGCTTATAATTATTTTGTCTGATCAAGGATTACAAATAATTTAATAAGACCGTCCTTTTTTTACTAACAAAAAGGGGCGGCCACAGTATTGCTGATTTACTCAACATTCTGTTTTTATTCTTTGTTTTTATTTTATTCTCCTTTCTATTACTTACTATACTATTAAAACCCCTTCTATAATAGCATCTTTCGTATAGTATATTGTTTCTTCTAAGTAGCATGCCTAAGAATCACTGATTTTTGAAAAATGAAGAAGGTTGCAGAAGTGAAAGCGTGTGAAAACGCTATCAATAATTTTAATCAAATAATTTGTTCCTTTTTTAAGTCAGTAGTTAATGTAATGTAATATTCTCATATCCTTAAAAGTATTCATATTAATAGGTCGCAAATAGTTGTAGAATGTGATAATAAATTGAAGGAAAATGTATTGCACAAATCTCCGGACTATTTCAGAATCCGGTATAGTTGCAAATTGTCATTGATTTGTAAACCTTTCCATCATCAATTATTAAATAGTAGTACTGTACTTGCAACATAGTTTTCTCACAACTTAGCCAATTTTAACCTACATCTACCTACTGTTCTAATCAACATTCAATGCCATCATGCATCAGTTATTGAGCAAATTCTGAATTTGCAATAATTATAAATTTAAATTGCTATTTTGATGCATCCAACAAAAATTAAATAATACATTGTAAAGTAACATCACGTTTTGTAAATCGTCGAAGTAATTTTAATTAGAGTTGAGGATTAGTCATACTTTTATATGTTCTTATTTATCATGTATAAATTATTTACATGTTTACAACTATAAACCACACCTATAATTGTGGAATTTAATTTTGGGAAGGTAATATGACACGATTGCATTGTATGTAGAACCGGTTCCTAAAGTAATTTTCTATTAAAACTTATTTAAGGTCTTTTAAGGACCTCCCCATTGTCTATGTAAATGTAAAATAAATGAAGCACTCTTTTAATGAAGATATATCAAATCAATTATTTGGATGATTTTATTATAAACGATAGGCAAAGGGGTAATTGGAGAAATATCGCTTTTGTAAGGCTGTCTATACATAACTGCGCTATAAAAAAGTCAAAAATAAGTGGAATTATATATTTTTTTAGAAATTGGTATAGTTCTTTACACGTGTCGGTAATTAGTGACATCTGTAATGCTAAAATGTTTATTATTTTAAGCATGTGATTTTCATTCAACTTGAATTTATAAAAAAAAACTAAAAAATAAATAATTCAATTTTAATTTCCTACATCTTGTAATTTTTAATTTTTCTAGACTTAGGTCATTATATTGAATCATATTTATTTTACAGTACAGATATCTATGATAGGTACTATCTTCTTATCTCCCTATCGTAGTAATCTAAATTGAAAATAAATAATTGAAACATTTTTCTCCATCAAACAAAATTTTAGGTATTGTTTTGGTCTTCCTGTTGTAGAGTTATTTATACCATTCAAAGTCTTGCTGTTATGCAAATAATAATTTTAGATTTATTTTTAATTAAACTTGCAAAATTTATTTCTAAATACTTCATTCTACATTTTACATATTTCAATATTGTATTAATTTAATATTGGAAAGAGGAACTTATTTATTATCTACTTTTTTGTAATTAAATCGAGAGAATTTCAAATGTATATTGTAACAAAATTAAAATTTATTTTGATATGGCACAACAAATAGATGATAGTAAAATCAAAAGTAAATTGAACAAAATTGTTATAATAGTTTAAATTATATATGTTGGAATTTCTCCACATGTGTTATAATGTATGCAATTTTCTCAATGTGCTGTTAACATGTAAAATTTAGAAGATTTTATGATGAAACATAATTAGTAAAAATAATGGAAACCTGAAAACTGTCATACAATTTGAAGAAAATTTGTATCTATAATTTACACAGTGAAGAGGTTTTCTTTTTAAGTTACTCAGATTTTTTTTAGATTGAAGGCAGATATCTAATTTCTTTAAAACGGAAAAATGTTCGAAGCAACCAGCACAATATAGCACATTAAAGAAAAATACGATTTTTGCGAAGTAGGGGGCTACGCGGAAAACACGCTTCTTCATTTTCTAGGAAAATTGCTATTATTTTACGGCACAATGTAGTACAAATCCTGCACAATTCAGCACAACCTTTATTTTTCATTTTATCAAAAATGGGGGGCTAAGTTCACGCACATCCAAAAATATATATTTTTTATCCATCTATCTATTCTTAAACTTTTCATATTTGAAAATATGATATACACTATATCAACGCTGTTGATTTGCATATTAGAAAACCATAACTAATAGATTCAAATTTAAAGTACTATAGATACTACTTAGTATAATCCTAATTAAATCAACTTCAACATTTTTTAAATTTTAATTTGGTCTTCCACAATCGCATCCTTGTGAAGTTTATGCTCCCATATAATGTGTTGTTTCTTTCTCTTCCTGATCTTACGTGTGAAAAATATATTTGTAGATGACCCATACCAATAAATATTTAAATTTTATTCCAAAACATTACATTAACATAAAGAAAGGTGTAGTTAAATATTTATATCTACAACAGAGCTAAATTCTTTCTTCAAGAGATAAAGTTGTAACTTATTAATAATATAACGTAATAGCTAACAATGCTACAATTGATGATTTTTATTTTCTGTAAAAATCCTCGATAACATGTATGCATTCGTATTAATTTACTTGACCAATCTTCACAAATTTTGAAATATACAAGATATTTTCTAATACTTCGTGGAAAAGTTTGGTGTAAATGCTCTCTAACGGCCATGGAAAAATGAGCTGGAGCACCACCATGCTGGAACCACAAAAGCAGCACATAGATGGGTAGGAAGGGCCGGACCTGTTTTATGGCCTCCAAGATCGCCTGATCTGAACCCTCTAGATTTCTTTGTTTGGGGATATTTGAAGATATTAGTGTATGGTACTCCTGTAAATATCCTAGAAGAGCTGCAGCTACGGATTAATCAAAAGTGTCAAGAAATCCAAACCAAGGAGGGTGTTTTCGAAAGAGGTCGAATATCGTTGAGACGTCGTGCCTGCTTGGAAATAGACGGAGGACACTTTGAACATATTCTGTAACTTTGTTTTTTGTTTGTTAAAAGCTTCCTTTGTCGGTTTATTCCTAATAAAATAAAATGTTTGAAAAACGGATAGTGGTCCATATCTCCGCAACCGTTACTTTGAGGACCCATGTTTATTAAGACTTTTCTGCTTATTTTGGTTCATACTATTTTTTAACACCCTGTATATCGGTTGCTGTGGATTTTGTCCTATATATGTCATCAAGAAACTGAAGATATTACTAGTTCTTTGTTCATTTTTCTACACACCCCGCGTGTACGAATAAATTAAATTTGAATTCTGATAAAAGCGGGCTAGCAGGTTTCCGGCGCTGACCTGCTTCAACCTGCTTTCACTGTGTACGTATCCATTTAAAAGTATGCTATAATTTTCAAAGAGTATAAGCGCGGATTGGCGCAGGATGCCAGTAAGCGGGAAACCGCTTCCATTGTGTCCGTTTTATCCTACTTTAAACTGCTGTTTTTATACCAATTTAAACATACAATTACAAATTTCATATCTTATAAGTACGTATTCGGCGCTGGATACCATTAAGCGGAAAACCTGCTCCCACTCTGTCGGTACCCTTACTGTTATTTTTAAGAAAAAATATACTCCGTTTTATCGCAAAAACTAATCGTTTTCGGTTTTTATGTTTCTAAATTCAACATATCACAGTTAATTAAATATTTGCAACTAAACCCAAATTATTAAATTGTAACCACATTGCATTAGACAAACTGGTAGTACCATTCCAATGTTATTTTCTAGCAACCGTTTTTAGTGACTAAGTCAAATCTTAATGACAATGAGGCTATTTGCAGTGTCTCTGAACCGACTGGCCAAAAGACACGCGTCTGCTTCTGATGAAAGTGAAAGTGATTGCTCACAAGCTGCAACTGAATGCTTCAATTCCTTTTATTTTTTTATAATGTCAGTCCTTAGAAGGAGGTATTACGTAGCTTGAATGTTAATTAAAAATATATATGGTAAATTAAACTATTCTACACTAAAAGGATTTAAGAGGCACCGAACAAATTAAATTTTGAAGAGGAGTCGAAATGAAAATGGAAAATATTTAACTTCTTTTGTTATTTTATTTGGTATTTCTACAACTGATAATAAGAATACATAATTATTTGTATCGGAATAATCAGCAAATAGCTTAATTTAATAAATTTAGTTTTGTTTAATGAGAAATATAACACGCTGTAAAAGAAGAAATTTTCTTACAATTACACCATACCATAACGTCATATAAGATAATATTTCAAAAATTATATTGTTCTCGTTTTAAAACTGTAATAAGTTACAATGTTTTATTTTTGTGAATTTAGTTTTATTATAAATAAATAACAAACTTTTCTTTAATCATGTTATCTCTAAAAATTATGTTATTGTGAAATATAATTTTATTATATTGTATTTTTGTAATATGCAAGATGATTAAAAAACAGTAGCAGTAGTAATAAGATGAAAAGCGTTTATAAACATGTATCGTAAAATGTTTTTTACACAAAGGGTGTGAAAGGTTTTTGTTTAATATTTCCCACACGGTACATGTAAAATAATAATGAAATTTAGTACAGTCCCAAAACTTCTTATGCTCCTTTTGAAAATATAAAAAGAAATGAACATCACAATTTGTCCAGGGTTGGATAAAACACAGCGGGTAATTCTTCAAAAATGCACCAACGTTTTCTACCCAATTAGAAGCTTGTATTTTATTTCGTTGCCATGGCAATTTAAAAAATAATCTGGAATTTTTTATCTTCGTTGAAGCAAGCAAGTAAATTTTTTGACGTTTTTGTATAGATTGGCATTTTTTTGACATAACTTGATATTTTAATTATTTTTTATTCTTGAGTTTTTAGTAAGTAAGTAAGTCATTATTATTTATTATATTCTACACATAATTATTTTCAGTTACTAAGTCTAAATATCGCCCATTTGTAGCTTAAAATTAATAGTTTAGTGTGGAATTTTCTTAACGAATATCTCACCAGCTCAAATTAATAACCGGAACTTTTACCTCATTCATAAACACCTTAAGGGCGTCGTATTCTTCAAATAGTGTTTTCTACAAATAAAAATAATTTTCGACATTTAAAAACTTAATAATATAGAACTTACAAAGCAGGAATATTATCTCATGCTACCTGCGAATATTCAAAGGTACCGAAGTAAAACAGAAAGCGGCCTAACCAACATATTTTTAGGTAATGAAATCTTTAAAAATATGTATTTTTTAAATTTAACTGTAGATGTAAATATTATTATAACGTAAACTTACATATACATAGTTCTGCATATAAGATTTTCCACTTTTATTTATAAGTATGGAAAAATAATTGTTAAAATGTGGGATCAGAAAAGCAAAATAATGCGTGTCTTATAAACGCTTTTCAAAGGTTATTATTTTATTTGTGTTCAATATTTTAACGTAGTTGGCACTAATACTAAGTTAAATTTTAACAATTATTAGGCATAATTTATGTTAAAGTTAATAGATATTTCTAAATGTAATGTATTTATTTAGTTTTGGTTAAAATCAATTACTCGAAACATTCTGAGACACAATAATTTGTCATATTCAGATATGAGAGATGATTTGTTGGCAATTAAATTTCAATGGACGTGCTGGGCGACGGGAATATTTGGGAGGATTTCGAAATATATTACAATCTGATAATCAACAAATTCAAAAATATGTTTAGGAATATTGAAAAAAAGGCAAAATATGTATTCACATTTCAGGACAACCATCTGGAGCTGCAAGAATCAGTATGCCTGCTATTTTAAAAACTTTGCATGCTGAAAAATAATATCCATAGCATTTTACACCAGTGCAAATTTTATTGCTTGTCGATCTACCTTCAACATATCCAATTTGTAAGTGAATTTTGACGTCTAGTATATATATATTAAAATATTGTACAGCGAACTATGCAGCTGATTGTTGAAAAGCTATTTTTTCCTTTTAAAACAATGTAGGTTTAAGATTTTTTAATAAAAAACGTGATAACATTAGGGCCAAAAAAGTTACACTCACATTTACGTGAGACACATAGACAACAAATTATTTCTCGTATCCAAAAATATCAATTTTTAAGTTGATACATTCAAAGACAGTGTAATTATTACAAAAAAAAAACATGTTTTAAATCCCAACACTGATACTTTGTATCATTTTTATTATGTAAGTTGACTTAAATGGTAATATTTTGAAAAATCTAATATGTCTCCATGAACCATTACTTACAGACCACCCTGTATATTTATATATAAAACAATATAAAAAGTTTGAGAAAATTTGATGGTATATTTAAATTATAAACATATTTCACATTACAACCTATACATTTATTAATTTTTTGGTTGCTTGCCCTAACGAAAATTATTATTTAATATTCTTCATTACTGTTTTGCAGGCTATTAAAACATTCCGTTAAGTCAACGCAATGGGGAATTCAAAGCATAATTCAGTTTCGTACAACAGATATATTGGTACTTCCCTTATGATTAAAATTTCCCAACGTTTCATCTGCCTTGTATTCTTTCCATCAAGTTTCTTTCACTGCAGATATCACATAAGATGTACAAACATTTTTCATTTATAATAAAATATGTATAGTTAGCATCCAGAGTGTCCAAATATATAAATGTATAATGTGTTATTAACACAGAATGTCAGGAAAACAAATGAAGGTTGAATATATTTTATATAATTTACCCTAAGAATATGCATATTTCGAGTTTATAATTTAGACCTTACCATTTAAAATTTCGTACTTGTAGAAAATTCAAAATATGACACTCTAATTATACGAGTATTTTTATTTATATCTATTATTTTATTTTATTTTATTTTTATCTAATTTTGTTTCTTTTTCTTAATTATATTATTATAATATTGGAAATAAAGAAAATGTTGTTATTTTGCTCGAACACATATACTTTCTGCAGTATTCATTTTTCATAAAGAAAAAAAAGTTGCAGTAAGCCAAATCAGAAGGTGGAGGATAATGACATATATAGGGTGTTCTACAAGCTCTATTACAAAATTTAGCAGATGGGTTAATGTCAAACAGTACCTATTTCTTATATGAATATACATGAATCCGATTTCTCTTTTGTTTAGAAGTTACAAGCATTTTAAAAAATATAATATCATATTTCAATTAAAGTAGCCTGATAAATAAAAATGATGGTTTCCATAGCAATAATTATTATTTGTGTCATTTTGTTTATTTATTTGATACTTAGCGTCAAAGTGCTAAATAAAAAACTGCATTTTGTTACAACTGAAGAGTATGCAGATTATTGTTTTCGTATAGGGGTATTTCAATGAGAACCCCCTGACAAGTAGCCTGTGAATACTGACGAAGCAGATACCCAAATAAACATCAATCTGTCCACACAGTCTTTAGTGTTACATTTAGTTATGTATTTTCGCTATACCATGAAATTTTAAGGTGTTAGATGTGTAAAGTGTTTTTTATTTTCGGTTACATTTTATCAATTTTACTAGTCGAAAATGAAAATATTCTTGTATTCTGTACTTTTTTATTCAAGTTGTGCAAAATTAAATTATTTTTTCCTGATATAGACTTTGTAGACATGTAGATTTTTACGATTTTGTCTGAATTTCTCGTTAAAGTTGCAATGTATTAGTCCTGTGTAAATACTTAGTCAACTAAACTATGCTGCCACACATCAAGTACTGCGAAATGTGACAATTTGATTAACGTGAATTATAATGTTTATGTTGACTGTTTACCTTCATGAATATGCACATGATGCAACTTTAATAAGAAACTAGAAAAATCGAAAAAAATAATGATCTATATCAGCGAACAAAAATACTTTGAACAATGATTGCAAAAAATACAGACTAGCCGAGAGCTAAAAATATTTTCTTTAAAACACCCCTATCTGGAATACTCTGTGTAGCAATTATCAAATATTTATCTCACGTGGTTCTCTATTAATTTAAGGCCATTGTGAATGACCATCTATTTGCAATGAAAATTATGCGATGCAAATGAATTTGAACTAACAGGTCTTACTTTTTGTGACTTTTGTTTGTGAAACTCGTTTAAATTGAAAATGTGTAAAGTCTTTTGCCGAAAATAATGATCACGGTAACTTTTTTTGACTGAATTGTCCTTCAAATTCAGTAGAAAAACCCAGTACACATGATGATTATGCACAAATTGACATAATTATCATGTGTACTATAATAATGTTTTTATATAAATATATAGCTTATACTATATATATGACACCTATACTTCATTTTATACACAGATGGTATATAAATTTATAAATTACTATCATATTAACATTTTATATTAATCACACAATTCCAAGAAAGACTTTCAAGCGATGATTAATTTTAGTTATATTTCTGGAATGTGCTATATTATCTTGTAATCTTTCGAATTATCAGGAAAGTAAATATAGTTAATTAAGGTATTAAAAGAACAAATACAGTTTCATATCTGTACAAATATTTACTAAAATGAAGATTAATATGCGCGATCTTATTCACAGACACTTCCAACTACGACCATCTAATGAAGTATGCCTGTGAAGATCGGCATAAGCAAGAATAATTTGTTTTTATAACACAAACGGGTACAATCCACTAAACAACCTCTTGCATTATTTTGTTACATTTTATTTGACACTGACTGTTGCGCAAAAATAGATTTCGCTAGTGATGGCGATCAACCGCTTGAGTACCCTTGATTTAATCGAGACATGGCTAATTGGTAAATATACAGGGTGTCCGGAATATGAGTACCTTAATTTTGCCATATGATAAGTTGTTCTGAACAAAACATATTTGACTTAACATTTTTTTTTCTCTGACCAACGGTAACAGAATTATGTCATAATTCAGATATTGAATATGTGACAACGTCGCTCACATACTATCTTAGAATTGTTATGTTTTATGCATAATTATTACAAATAAGTAGGGGAGACCAGGTACGAAAGTATAAAGCCGGATAAATAAAAAATTAACAAAGTTATATAAATTTACTTACTATAAGTCGTTTCCTTGGAATTTTATATATATATATATATATAGAAGAAAAATAATATTGAAGTAATGAAAGTTCATATTGATGTACAGTTAATAAAAAAGTAGAGAGTGTACGTCGTTACAACCTACCCAATGGTATAGGTCAAAAGTAACAGAACATGGGGACGTTTGTAACATATGAATAATAGGTAATAATTAGGTATAGAAATTTAGTATTTACAAGGTATTTGTTTATTGATTATACCTATATAAAAGTAGGTTGTAGTATAGGTACATAATATATTTTTTTATTTGAAAAAAAAATAAAAAAATAAAATAATGAAACAAAAATATAAAATAACAATACTTTTTTAGTAATAACAAAGAATCCTATCCTTATCTGGCTTTTGCACGGTTGTCTGTCGCCAGACTCCTCCATATTCCATATTTGGGATGGACCAAGTTTTTCCCAATCCATAACAATCTTTCCCACGATCTGTTGTTCGTTGTCTTTTGTTAAACATCCTAAATAAAGAGAATGAATTTGTATATTCCCACACAGTATAATAAATACTGAAGTAATTATC
Organism: Monochamus alternatus; assembly: GCA_037114965.1. Taxonomy (NCBI): domain Eukaryota; kingdom Metazoa; phylum Arthropoda; class Insecta; order Coleoptera; family Cerambycidae; genus Monochamus; species Monochamus alternatus. The sequence continues at coordinate 53,784,679 of CM073427.1, read as the reverse complement.
TGGATATCTACAGAATTATCATTTTAAATATGACAAATACGATCATAGGTATTATATATGAGGGACGGTTGTAACATGTTACAATCGTCCCATTATGTATTTTTTACGTGATTGACAGGATACTTGCTTAAAACTTTTTTTAACGATTATTTTTAATAAAAATACCATGCTTAGGTTATAGGCAATATTGGTATTAACTGAACAAACCAATAAAATTATTAAAAATAACGTTCAGTTCTAGGATTATGATAGATTAAGATAAAGAATGAAAACTTACTTTGCATATCATTTTGCACCATGCAGGTCTTAACTCGAACTAAAACACACTACGGATATTGTTGTTTAAATAAGTTAATGTAGATTTCACTGCCGACTCTATGATTATATAATATCATAGACAAACCTCTTTAGAAAGACAATAGTGTTACAGTCAACCTGTGTTACTTTCGTACCTGGTCTCCCCTACACCTAAACATATGTAGTTACTGTGAATGGTTTTCTTAGAGCTCTTTTCACAACACAGAATAACAGTTACAAATGACTTATCTTTCTTGCTAGAATTGTTTAATATACAATCGTCTCGTAGCCAGAGAGTCTTGCCTAGATACGCCGTAAATTAACATGCGGTGCAGCTGATTTTGGTTCCTAAAAATTGTTCCATTTTTGTTTATGTACACTCACAAACATCAAAGAAAAATTAGACAAAAATAAATCGCACTTGCTGTACACACCAATATGACTAATATTACTTTTAGGTTATCATCAGCAGCCTGACGCTGCTATTAGTATTATAGTATGTTACAGTTTCAACGAATTTCTCGGAAACTTCGATTGTTTACTTCATTCAGACTAATCCAAAAATCAAATTATGAACAAATTGCGTTACAGGCGCTTTTACTTAACATTAATTGTACTTTAGTTTGTAATTTCGGATGTCTTGCATATTATTGCAGTTGTATTTTTATTTTCAAAATGTATTTGTAGACAAACTATTGGTTTTAGACATTTTCATAAGGGCTTTTTTATTGCATTTAGTATATATATATGTTCTTAAAATTATGGCACTCATATTTCGGACACTCTGTATTATGCATCTAACTAACTAGTATCGTTGAGTAAAATCCTTACTCAATGATATTTACAATTTAATTTTGAAGGCGTCATTCAAAGATTAGAATATCTGTAAATTATGGTATACATTTTCATGTTCAAAAGAGCTACAAGAAGAAAATGAAACATCCAGTTATCGGCTTTTTTTGCTTGGAGTAATATTAACTTTGTTCAATTAACCAACATGGACCAATATTGCTTGATGTACAATCGGTGCTATAAATTCAGCTTTGTTGAATATTCTCAAGACCCAGTGACAATTCGGGTATGGAACATTTCGTTCTGATTTGAATAAAAAGTAGTGATACAAAGTAAAATTTCATGAGAAGTTTTTAGATTTTGAACATACTTTTACACTTTTTAGAAGTAATTGGTAAATCTAAAAATGATATTGCCAGGAATGAAGGTTTTTTCTATCTTCTCTCTTTAGCCAAAAAATGTTTTTCTCGCAGTGTATTTCTTAAATATCCTTTAATATCACGTGGCTGCCAAGACCACCGAACAAACCAATCTTATAAAACAGTAGGTTATATCAGTGTTGATCTGCAGAGACCCGCTTCAAATTTATCGGAATTTGAATAATTAAAAATCACACTTTCATTAAAAATAATTTCCAAGATAAAAAAATAATAAACAAATAGGTCCCTACACATGTATAAATGAATAATAAAATATATTAGTTTGTTGTTTTAACTAAACCAAATTTTAAATCATTGACTGTTGCAGATGATTACCAAAAACTTACAATTACATACAATTTTCCGTTAGCAAATACCTACTATGATTAATTACAAAGATTATCAAATTTTGTTGTAGGATAAGTGCAGTATTTATTTATTTATTTATTTATATATTATTATTTACTCTTTTTTTACTGACTTATGCGATACTAAAATTAGTAATTGAGAACATTCGAGTATAAGATTGTGTCCTTCATAAAGTATTATTTTCGCAATTATAGTTCAAATTTTATTATCTAGATGGAGGGCATGAATACCTATATAATATGTCATGAAGCAGATTTAAACCATAATGCAATTTATATGGACTAAAGGGCAATTTTTATTAAATAAATTCTTAAATATCCAATTTCTATAAATTGTAATTTGTGTATTATTAAAATCAGACCATTAAATAAAAAATGCTTATAACTTTTTGATTTACCAACTTTTAATTCAATAAATTTATGAAGAAATTTAAGTATAAGTGCTCTACAATGTGTCAAAGGATGGATCTAACTATATCTGTAAACTATTTTATTTCATATTTTTTGAAAAAAGTAATTCGTTCAGAAAAGTTCTGCTTGCCTTAAAATATACATAGCGGCTGTGAAAATGGCGTTGAAAAATACAGGGTGTTAAATATATAAGAAAATGTAATATTGTGCCAAGAGTAAAGTGCCACTTTTTTAAGAAGAAATTAAAAATGTCATAGAAAAAAGTTCTTTCTAATGTCAATATAATCTTAGATATGAACTTTGAAGATTAGTAATTATTAGGGGCACAAGGAACACTAACACCTAAGTCAAACTACTTAATTAAAGTTCTACATGTTAACCTTTTTCTAAATTCTGTAAAATAAATGAATTGTATGTGGTCTATTTCTTCTCTAATTTTTTTCCTTTAAAATATTTATATTATGCATTACATTATGTGGATGTACTTTTTGCTTCAAATATCCCCTAAAAAAATGAAATGTGTTAAGATCAAAGGATCGGTGTGGCCACCATATAGAATCTAATTTAATCCATTTATAGGATTAATCTTCACTTTCAGCAACCCCGCACACTTTGCGATTAATGTCGGAGACTGACTAGACATTTTAATAATAAATGGATTGAACAGTTAAGTCCTATATGGTGGCCACAACGATGTCCTGATCTTAACCCCGTTGATTTTTTATGGTGCTATTTAAAGCAAAATGTATATTCATACGATTTAATAATAATTAATTCAGTTATTTTAAGAAATAATTTAGGAAAAATTTAATTCATTAAATAGTTTGACTTAGGTGTTAATGTTTTCATATACAATCTTCAAAGTTCATATCTAAGGTTATGCTGACATTAGAAAAAAAATTCTCTATATTATTTTTAATTTCATCTTAAAAAGAGGCACTTTACTATTGACACAATTTTGCATTTTCTTACATTTTTAACATCCTGTATTTTCCAGTTCCATTTTCACAGTTGCTATATATATTTCATAGGTATAGTTAGGTCCATCTGTAAACATACTACATAGATTATGGAAATTTTCAAACTTACAAGGTTTTAGTTTAATGATTAACTTGAGTGATTTTTTTAGAAATTTAATATCTGTTCAATAGTAGGAATTTAATTATATTCAACAATTTTGAAATTTATTTTTATCTTAAGTATTTAAAACATACAAGTTAAATAGATGTTATTTTAGTTATCACAAGTATAATGAACTGAGATAATGTATTTGCAAATTTAAAGTTAAAAATGGTAAATATGAAGCAGACTTTAACTATTTTTCTTTGAATTTTTTAAATATTTTTGTATAAAATTTTTTTGAAAATATAAAAATATTATATAATAAAATTGAGTAATTCTTCGTTTTAAATGATGCATTCCACTGATTATCAGTGATTTAATAACATTCTCTTTTTAATAACAAAAAAATAAATCTATTTTTTTTCTTAAAACATATAGGTATATGCTGCGCCCTAATCTGAATGGAAATGCATCGTAAGATATACACAGTTTTATGTGCCTTGCTAAATGTCTTGAATAATATTTATAGATATATTTAATAAAAAACTACAATCATATTTTGGATATTCAGTGGTTCACATTGTATATAATAAACAACATGAGATTTATTTCTAACATGCGGTGCTGGAATCAACTTATGGTAGGTATAATTTTTAACTAATTATATCAATAACTCGCACCACCCTATGAATGTCGGCTTATTACAGTAAATAGATAATCAGCCACGTTCTTTATTAGCGCAAAACGATCTTTAATTTTAGTACCCCAAATTACACACCTTCAAGCATCATATACCATTACCTAATAGAATACAATTATCCTTCTCCTGTTTTTATTTTCATTGTAATTTTAGTTACCGACGTTTATAAAGTAATAGTTTAATAGGAAAAACTTGTAAGTATTCTTGTAGCGGATGTTATCAATTTTTCAAGTTCAATTATGTGAATACGAAGCCCTAAAATTACCTTAACCTACCCTCGTGTCTCCTATTTTGTAAGGCTTCCCAAGACAGGCGTAAATTTCATCGACATTACACTTCAACAATACGTCACATTATAGGCGATATCCCGATGTGAGGATAAAACATAAGTATATAGAATAAACATGAACCTGTTCGAACTTGCGATCATTGCCGCCTTTGAGATGCAGTACATAAGTAAGTAAACAATAAAAATATGAACATATAAATATATTATACTTTGGGTCCAGTACTCAATATTACAATACATTTTACCATGTAGTACGCACTAATTCGTACTTTCGAGCACAAAGTTTAAAGCAAAATTAAAAGAGACCGGTCCTGTTCCTCGTCGTCTGCCAGCCACCTCCTCATCCCGCAGCGCTGGTGTTCTCATTGTACTATTTGTGCTTCGAGCGAGAGGTTGCCGAGTTACATCGGCTAACTTATAACTAAAGGGATATCAACTTAGTGTAGTTAATACCGTTTTTGTGGAGAAACGTTAAGTAAGTTTTGTCTTATATCAATAAATTGTCTGATAACTTATTATCTAGATTTCGTAGCTTGCTTTTGCGCATGCTACATTGTCCTAATATTCTTTTTTAGAATGGGAAAACGAAGTAGGAACCATAGTTCAGATTCAGATAGTTATTCTGAAATTCGTGAGGAAATGATTAAACGTATTAGGCACCTAGAACGGAAACTAAAACGGCGAAAACGTCGTTCTAGCAGTCGTTCTCGCAGCCATAAGCGGCGTGCCCATAATCAAGACCGCCATAGAGACCAACGGCGTTCTGTTTCGAGTAGCAGAAGCAGCCGAGAGCGACCGACCGTCTCGCGTTCTCGCTTTGTTAGCAACCGAGGCGACGATCGTCGATTGAATCGGCGTTCGGACTCGCGTGAAAATCAGGCGGCAGCTCCATCTGTAGTGGAGCTGACGGATTTAGGTTGCGATCGATTGAATCGACCCCAGCTAAACACGAGTTCGCCAGGGCCGGCTCTACAAAATTTAGAGCCGGACGATAACAGTGCTCGTAGCATTGCTGAGGATAACCTCCAAGATGCTTGTAGCGTCAATAATCAGGAACTAGAAATCCATAATGATTATATTCTTCCCGACGAGGTTATGGAAATCTTAGGGGAGGACCCAGGCTTAAAGCCGAACAATACTTTTTCGTTACATGGGCTTTTGGCTCCAAGATGGGATGCTCTTATCATAAACGGTTTAAAAAAGGAAGATTTAACAAATCTCCTTAATAAATATAACATTCCAACTAATTTACCGAATTTAGCTTCTCCAAAATTGAATCCGGAGATTACAGCAGCGTTACAAGGCCAAAAATTGATTTTAGCTGCTGACGCCTCACTGAATGAGTCGCAAAATCAGTTAGGCAAGGGTATTTGCGCTTTAGGTAAAGCTATTTCTCATATATTAGAAAATATAGAATTATTTCCTGAAGAAGTTAAGTGCGAGGTGTTAAAATGCCTAACGGATTCTGGACAGATATTAAGCAATTTGTTCCATAGAATCTCTGTCAATAGACAGAATGTTATTGTCCCTCACTTAAACACTAACATGAAGGAAATAGCCAATAAATGTACCATTACCGAATTTCTATTTGGGTCTGATCTTTCCGAAAGATTAAAGTGTATAAAAAATATAGAATCGCTAGGCAAGGAATTCAAGTTGTCAAAACCTAACTTTTCCTCCTCTAAAAGGCCTGGAAAGGGGGGGGAGGGCAGCCTCAGAGAGTTGCAGGTTACAAACGTAACACGACGGTACCAAGTCGAGTTACTTTAAACCCCCAACGGCCGCTTCGTCCCCTGGAGGAGACGGGGCAAATGAGGGGCCAAACCTCCAGAACCCGTGTAAATTACCAATCCAGGTACAAGGAGCAAAGGAGACGCAAATAAGCGTAAGTAATATTGGTTATGCGGGGCGCTTACGTTTATTTTATAAACAATGGTCTTCTATCACCAATAACCTAGTTGTATTGGGTTGGGTGAAAGGATATACCTTGCCATTCTCAAGAAAGCCCGTTCAAATGTACCCCTTCATATCAAACAGGTTTAACCCATTTGAAAAGAGTCAAATGGACTTGGAAATTTCAAATTTAAAAAATATAGGAGCTGTAAGAGAATGTCAAGCTGTACAAGGACAATTTGTGTCCAGAGTTTTCTTGACCAATAAACAAAACGGCAGGAAACGTTTTATCTTGAACCTAAAGCAGTTAAACGCTTTTATAGTTGCCCCCCATTTCAAAATGGAGGATGTGAGGACGGCAAGCAGGTTAATACAAAAAGGTTGGTTTGGGGCAACTGTTGATCTTAAAGATGCATATTTTCTCGTACCTATTCAGAAAAGTCACAGAAAATTTCTTCGCTTTTCTCATGATAAAGTTCTTTATGCATTCACCTGTTTGCCGTTCGGCTTGGTATCAGCACCTTATGCATTTACAAAAATTATAAAACCTGTTATTGAATATTTACACTCCAGGGGGGTAACATGTGTTAGCTACCTTGACGATTTTTTAGTACTGGGTGTATCCAACATAGAATGCTCAAAAAATATTCAAATCGTTACTAACGTATTACAAACTTTGGGTTTTATAATTAATAGAGACAAAAGTGTCCTTCGACCTAGTACACAATTTAGGTTTTTGGGCTTTATATTTAATTCCAATTCAATGACTATAGAATTGCCTAGGGAGAAGCGACAAAATATTGGTAATCAAATAAAAAGATATTTGAAGTATCATAGTTGTACGATTATTAAATTCGCTCAATTACTAGGTTTACTGATATCATCTTGTCCAGCCATAAAATATGGCTGGCTGTATACTAAGCCTTTGGAAAAGGCAAAGTTTTTCGCAGTAAAACTTAGTCAAGGGAATTACAACGATACTATGTTGGTCTCAAATGAATAAAAGAAGAACTAAAGTGGTGGCTCGAAGCTATCCAGAAGTCAAAAAATGACCTTAGAACCGATAATTTCTCCTTAGAAATTTTTTCAGATGCTAGCCTGTCTGGTTGGGGAGCTTATTGCCGGGGTAAGAGTGTGTTTGGCTGGTGGACTATGTCACAGACTAAACACCATATTAATATATTAGAACTCCACGCTATTTTCTTTGGATTGAAAAGTTTTGCAAGTAATTTGAAAAATTGTAGCATACTGATACGCACTGATAACACTACTGCGTTATCATACGTGAACAGAATGGGTAGCGTGAAATTTCCCAAGTTAAATAC